>JAUZSU010130667.1:0-16794 GCA_034780255.1 Parotocinclus maculicauda
GGATGGCGGTTAGAACGCTGTCTAGTTATACAGCTGTCTACATAGTCAGTGCCTACATAGAGAGCTCACTAGGTTTTGGGACAGACAGAGGGTATCTCTTTTAAGCAGATTAATGGGTGCATGTGCAGACACAAGAATAGCCACAGTTATTTGCTGTAATCCAACTTGTAATGTAATGGGGTCTGTCATGGGGATCAGCTGCATTTGTCCTGATAATTCTATGGTCTTTACAAATCTTTCAGACGGAGGGAGGTGAAAGGCATCAGCTGGCTTCAAGCAGGTGTGCACCGCTCCAGTGTCCACCATTACTGAAATTGCCTTGCCATTCACTTGAACCTGCAGCATTGGCGCTTTACTAATGATTGGCAGCTGCTCCTCCCCCCAAAGATTCTCAGGGCACCCCTAGTAGCCAGGGATTGACAGGTCCAGCTCTTGTGCTTGATATCCTTGTGGGTGATACTCTTGGGGCTAAAAGTCCTTGTGAATTTTGGTTGGGCCTTCTGTAGTCTCTTGCCTTGTGTTCTCTCATTACACAGTTCCAGCAGACTGTTGGTGTTCTGTTTCCTTGATAGCTGCCTCTTCCTCTTCCACTGTATCCTCCTCTCTGTTCACCATCTTCATGTCTTTTATCAGCCTGGTATATTATCACTTGGGGTGGCTGTATGGGAGTCATTTGGGTTCCCACTTGGGGTTGAGGTTGATGCTGTTAAGCATATGTTGCTGTTGGAACTGGTGGCAGGCTGTGTCTTAGTTGTGGTGCTGGACTGGCTGTTTGAACAACTTAGCATACTGCTCCTTTATTATTTCCTTTATGTAAGATGTGTTTTCCTCCGTGTTTTCTTTGACTGCTGCTTTCATATGTGCTTTCTTCTTGCCTGCATTAATCTGCAACTGTACCAGTCTTCTGCTTTCAGTCAAGTCCTGTTCTCTCAATCTCTGCTCCTGCTTCTTGTGTCTCTCATAGACATGGGCTGCATTATCGCAGAACTGGCTTATGGGCATTGTCTTTAAGCCCACTACCTTTTCCAGCTTGTTGCTCACTGCAGTGGGTAGACCTTTCAGTAGGTTGCCTCTGCAGATGATTTGTAGCGTTGGAAATTTGTTCTGGATCTTTTTCCACTTGCTTTCATCGTCTCACATGTTTGTGGGTATAATGGCTGATATTCTGGTTTTCTTTTATTGGATCAGCATACAACATGTCTGTAAGCACCTTGGTGGGTAACCTTTGCTTTAGTGCTCTCCACACAGCCTCTCTCACTTCATTGAACACCATGCTGTCACTTTGATACCCATCCTTTTCACTCATTACTTCTTTCAGTCCTGCTTCTTCCATTATTTCTTTTCTTGTTATGCATCCAATAGTCCGTGACAGTAGGGCTTTGATGTATTCCACCACCAGAGTTGTTCCTTCTGTCAACTCTTCTAGCTTGGAGATTCATCTGTATGCTCCTTCTGTGACATCAGGTAGTTTTCCCATCAGCACTTCTGCATCCATTGTGGACTAGGGAACGTACACCTCGTGGCCTCTATTTAGCAGAATTATAGATTGTACCTCTCATGCGTCTTCCTCTTCTTCCTCGTCTCTTGGTGTGGGAATTCCTTTTGCTTTTTTCTTTCCTTCCTTCTTTCACTTCTCCTAGCAGCCACCTTTGTTCTTCAAGCAGCTTTTTCTGTTTTTCTATGTACTGTTTGTGCCTTCCTGTTAGGGGTCTTGAGAGTTGTTGTTTTAATTGAGACTCCTTCCTCTAGGCTTTTTCTCTTTCTGGTTCTTGATCTCCGTTGCTGCTTTCAGCAGTGGCTTCTGACTCGTGAGATGCAGCACCTGTTCCTTTGTCTGATTCATTTGTGATTGTCAGGAATATCTTTGTCTTTGCTGTCTATTCGTTCTCTCTTCTTATTCTGTCTTCCAGATCCTCCACTAACTTTTCTTTTGCTATTACTCGATCTGCTTTCTTCTTCTGCACCTCCTCCAACCTCTTCTGCTCCTACTGCACCTCTTGCATTAGTTGGCTTGCTTTTTCTTATTCATCCTTTTCCATCCTGGCCAATTCTTCCTTTATAAGGGCCATTTCTGCTTTCTCTGTCTCGCTCATATCCTTTATTGTTTCATCCAGGGGTGCACTGGCTGCTTTCCTTTCTTCTTCTAGTTCTCACATTTTTTTATTCATTATTTCTTCCATTTACTTGACCTTCTCCTTAAATTCAGTCTTGCCTTTTTCATATTCATCTCTCAAGTTCTGCTTGCGTATTTTCTCTTCCTCCATCTCTCGTTCCAGTTCTTCTCTTGCAGGAATGGGAATCTTTACATCCCAATTCCACAGTCGTTTGAACACATTGTGCGGCTAGAGACTCTTCTAGGGGCGCTGTAGCCATATTATAAGGTGGTGGCAAAGGTGGATACATCAACTGTTCTTTCTTTGGTTCCTCTTCAACCTCTTTATCCAGGTTGACCTCTCTGTATTTTTCCTCTGCTCCTATGTTTATTACTTTAGTCTTGTATAGCCCTACAAGGTAACGTTCCTAAGTTCTCTTTGCCTAATTTTTATTGCTCTAGACTTTTATCTTATACTCCCTAATACACTTCTCCAAACACTCACACTTCTCTATTGAAAGTTCCCCCTCTCGGCTAACCGTCCACTACGTAGATAGTTCGCCTTACCCATTTGTCATCATGTCGTTTCAGTTCTTTTTCCTCAGTACTGGATTTTCTTTAATCAGTTTGTCTAAAGCACTTAGTTTTTTATTTCCACTTGGGGCCATAATGCTTCACTGTTAACTTTTACACATAAACAACTGGATTAAAAGATCTTTTTCCTCTCAATATCACTTTTATTGTTTTCTTTCATTAAGTTTGTTGCAATCACTTTTGTATTTGCTTACTCAAGTACTGATGCAACAGTTGTAACAGTTGGTTGTGCTTGGTATGTTATTTTTTAAAATACTCCTTTCACACACTTAGTTTGTACAATTTAAGGTACTCTCAGAATCTCTCTCGAGTATTGCTTTTGACTGGTCCAAAGTCTATACCCTGAGTACCACAGCTCAATTATTGCACAGAATGATGTTGTTTTCACCCCTCTATCTTTTTAGATTTTTACTTGTACTGTTATTCTCACTGTTTTTGCTTCAATGTTTTTGCCTAGTTTGTAAGTTTTAGTTTTTCACTTTTGAACTGCTAACCTTCAATTTGTTCACTTGTATTTAGCTCAGGCCAACTCCTTTTTTATCCAAATCCCTGCTCTAATCCCTTTATCTGTACACTGTTACTGTTTAGCAAAGTGCTTCCCTATCCAAGCACTCTGATGATAAAATGGTTGTATGCCTTGGTAGAAAGGTGCTATTAATGACTCAACTCCTTTCTGTCCCTTGTCCTCTTCTTCTGCTTTTTTACAAAAGAATACTTCTTGACACTGCATAAGTTACTTGAGTTTACGCCCTTTTTGCATGTTACAACACGTCACACATAAATCACATATCACCAGCACAAATCAATATCAACCTTGAAGGTTCTTTTTACACATACAATAGTTCTCATGTCACAATAGGTCTCAACGTTGATTCTCAATGAATGGCCCCTTTCTAACGGTCAGGGTTGTTACTGAGTCCTCAGTAATCCCTCCCCGGTGTATATTTCAACACTTACAACACTACCAACCAGTTCTGTTGATTAAATTATGCGTTCAAAAATATGTCATTGCTGGGGTTGCCTGCTGGGATTTAGCCGACTCTCTCAGCACGGACTTGCTTGCTCCTTTATTCCATGGAGGTTTTCCACACAGCCGTATTTCACCTCTGTAAACATACACAACCAGAACCTGTAGCATACTGAACCTCCCTTCACACTCATATATAAGATTCTCTCTGTTCTACCAGTTCAACACCACTAATCAACTTGACACGCTTATCTAATAGAAATCTTCATCCATACAAACTCATACATTTAGTTCTGTCTGCTGCTTCACAATTTACACATTTTAACACATTTATTAAATTTTGGCACAAATTACACTCATACCATCCAGACATTTAGGCTCTGACTCTCTAACAAACACAGAACAATGTAAGCTTAAAGTTGCTTAGCATTTTAGGTGGCCACCTTTTTCTGTGGTTGCCAGGAGCCAGGATCCCTCCAGCACTGGGGGACGTGGTGTCTCTCTTTCCCTCCTTTGGCTTTGTTCCAATCCTGTTTGAGACACCAAATTGTTGTGGGGTTTCCAGAGGGCAACAGAGAAATGGTCCCCCAAGGGGAAAAACTCAAGCCGAGATCAGGTTGTTTTTGTTGAAGCAGCAAGCCGTTTTTATTACAGTATCTCAGAGATAATGTAATTCAGGAAGCATGCACACACGATCAGAATGAAGATGCCCCCGCCCTTTGGTTCAGCTAACCTTGAATTCCACTGCCAAAACATATTGGTGGCGTGTCTATCAGCTGTTTTTTTCACATGTATATACTTTGTCTGCTAAGAATTGTTTTCTTTATCATGTTTTTACTTTTCTTATCATGTTCTTTCCCCATGTACTAAGCTGTTTATTTGACAACTGTTGGTTTATTCAGGCCTTGACCTGTGACCTTGTACCGTGGGAGTCTATGCTGTTCTGTGAGATTCTCTTGTCCTTATCTGAGAAGTGTGCACACAGCAGTAGAACAATTGTTCTTATCACACACCATATTGCTTACATTAGTCTTCTTGTATCTCATCTAAGTCAACAGTCAAACTGTGGGGAAAAAAAACTCCTTCTCCATGAACAAGAAATAGCTTGAACTGTGGTCCTTCATAAGGAAGTCCTTACGGGGTTTTGCTTATGCCTGCTACGGCAGCACGTACTAAAATTGGAACGATACAGAAAGAATTAGCATGGCCCCTGCACGAGGATGACACGCAAAATCGTAAAGCGTTACCATATTTTGGACCTTAACCTTAACCTTTTGCTTGCTTCTAAACCTGAAGGTGATGATGATCAAATTAGATGGATAAAAAGAAAACTCAGTTGTTGGCCACTTGATAATCTGGTTTTTAGAAGTAAACATATCTTTTAGCATTATGTTTAAACGTCTCTAAGCAACAGATTTGATACATTTGGTACAAGATTGTAGGAGATTTTCAGCCCTTTTAAATATAACATGAATATGGCTAAAGGGCAGGTACTAATCCAATTTATGTTTTGTACTTTGTTCTTACTTTTGGCCAGAAATGGAACTGAACTGTGTGTTTTTTCTTTGTGTGTGTGTGTCATTGTGGTTAGAAAGGGAGAAGCCTCTCGCTGCAGCCTGTAGGAAGGCGGAGTTGGATATCCAACCACACCCACATCCAACCCCGCCCTCTTCTCAACCCAGAAGCCACGCCCATGTTACGTCCGAAACGCCTGTTTTTGCTCCTGTAATGGCGGCAAGTATAAATATACAAATGGATTATGAAGCAGGAACGCACCCAGTCATGTCTGAATCAAAAATTATTAATCTGGCCTGTTTTATTGGCCATAGCTAAGCTATGTAGCCTGTTAACTGCCAAACCACGAAGTTAACTAACTATCTAGGTACCTAGATAGCCAGTTAACTGTCTAACCATGTCGCTAGTTTACCTACTCTACAACCCCTGGCAAAAATTATGAAATAATCGGCCTCGGAAGATGTTCATTCAGTTGTTTAATTTTGTAGAAAAAAGCAGATCACAGACATGACACAAAGCTAAAGTAATTTCAAATGGCAACTTTCTGGCTTTAACAAACACTATAAGAAGTCAAGAAAAAAAAATGTGGCAGTCAGTAACAGTTACTTTTTTAGACCAAGCAGAGGGAAAAAATAGGGAATCACTCAATTCTGAGGAAAAAATATGGAATCATGAAAAACAAACACCCCAAAACACTCCAACACATGACTAGTATTTTGTTGCACAACCTCTGGCTTTTATAACAGCTTGCAGTCTTTGAGGCATGGACTTAATGAGTAACAAACAGTACTCTTCATCAATCTGGCTCCAACTCTGTTGCCAGATCAGCTTTGCAGGTTGGAGTCTTGTCATGGACCATTTTCTTCAACTTTCTCCAAAGATTTTCAATTGGATTGAGATCCGGACTATTTGCAGGCCATGACATTGACCTTATGTGTCTTTTTTCAAGGAATGTTTTCACCATGTTTTGATCTGTTGCGAGATGCATTATCATCTTGAAAAATGATTTCATCATTCCCAAAAATCCTTTAAATTGATGGGATAAGAAAAGTGTCCAAAATATCAACGTAAACTTGTGCATTTATTGAAAATGTAATGACCGCCATCTCCCCAGTGCCTTTCCCTGACATGCAGCCCCGTATCATCAATGAAAGGATCAAAGGAAATTTGCATGTTCTCTTCAGGCAGTCATCTTTATAAATCTCATTGGAACGGCACCAAACAGAAGTTCCAGCATCATCACCTTTGCTAATGCAGATTCACGATTCATCACTGAATATGACTTTCATCCAATCATCCACAGTCCACGACTGCTTTTCCTTAGCCCACTGTAACCTTGTTTTTTTCTGTTTAGGTGTTAATGATGGCTTTCGTTTAGCTTTTCTGTATGTAAATCTCATTTCCTTTAGGCGGTTTCTTACAGTTCGGTCACAGACATTGACTCCAGTTTCCTCCCATTCGTTCCTCATTTGTTTTGTTGTGCATTTTCTGTTTGCGAGACATATTGCTTTAAGTTTTCTGTCTTGATGCTTTTATGTCTTCCTTGGTCTACCAGTATGTTTGCCTTTAACAACCTTCCCATGTTGTTTGTATTTGTATTTAGACACAGCTGACTGTGAACAACCAACATCTTCTGCAACATTGCCTGATGATTTACCCTCTGTTAAGAGTTTGGTAATTCTCTCCTTTGTTTCAATGGAGATCTCTCATGTTGGAGCCGTGATTCATGTCAGTCCACTTGGTGCAAAAGCACTCCAAGGTGTGATCACTCCTTTTTAGATGCAGACTAACGAGCAGATGTAATTTAATGCAGGTGTTAGTTTTGGGAATGAAAATTTGCAGGATGATTCCATATTTTTTTCCTCAGAATTGAGTGATTCCATATTTTTATTCCCTCTGCTTGGTCTAAAAAAAGTAACTGTTTTTTTTCTACAAAATTAAACAACTGAATGAACATCCTCCGAGGCCGGTGATTCTATAATTTTTGCCAGGGGTTGTAGCTGGTTTAAAAATCTTAGTGCTATAAATAAAGTGTCAGTGAGAGTATCAGTGTTTTACTTTTTATAACTAGATAAACATTTATTATAGTTTTGTTTTCCATGTGGTTAGAATTAACACGTTTCCTAATAATAATTGTATGCTCACATTGTGTTTTGTTGTTTTATGTTTTATAGCATCCAACATATGTTCAGGCCACTTTTGACCCTTCACATTTTTGCCAGCGTGGTGTCTTTAAATGCCCCTGCTGCAGTTATGACACTGACCAGCAATTTAAATTCACCATTCATCTACAAAACCACATCAAGCAAGGAGTAGAGCATGGCGGTACGGTGGGAGCATTTCCGTAAACAGAGAGATAGAGATCTTTTTTTGGTTATAAAATATAAATGTTGAATAGACAAATGCACTCAAATCTCACAGTCAATTGATGGGCTAAATGAGGTGAAGGATATTAATATTGGTAGGATAATTCACTGTGGTGGTATTGTTGTCTTACAGGTTCCTTCATCTGTAAATGCAGCAGTAATTGCAGACCCACAGCACACTTTCATTGTCTTTATTGCAGTCAGACAATAATAAGAAAAGACCAGTTCAGAAAACATTTATCTTTGTGCAGCAGTGCAAAAAAGACAACAATAGCAGAAGTGTTTCAGTCACCCACAGCTTTCTCAGTTGCTCCTTCTGATACATGTCCTACGCCCCCTTCTCCAGCCACTCCTGATCCGTCTGACCCAGTTACCATCTCCAGTTGTCCATCATTTTCTCCTAGTTCTTCTGGTCTTGCTTCCTGTGTGCTGCCACCACCACCTCCGCCAACACCGCAGCTGCCACCACCACCGCCAACACCGCAGCTGCCATTAACATCGCCAACACCGCAGCTGCCACCACCATCGCCAACACCGCAGCTGCCACCAACACCGCAGCTGCCATTAACATCGCCAACACCGCTGCTGCCACCACCATCAGTCCCGCCACCAGCACCACCAGTCCCGCCACCAGCACCACCACCACTACTCCAGAGAGAGAAAAAAGCCTCAGTGATGTGTTGTCACTGTGGAATAGTCATAAATAGACGGAATCTACGACTGCACATCCAAAGACAACATGCTCCAATAAAAACTGACATTACAGCCCAGAACCACCTCGGTGCTCATTGTGTTGATTACAAAAATGGTGTGTTTGCAGTGGCAAAGTCTTTTACAGCACCCAGCACACCAATACATGTCATTAAAAGGACATGGGGCCCTGACCAAAAAATTAAATGTGAGCTGGACATTTGCAGAGTTAATGCAGAGTTTGCAGAGAGATCAAATCTCCATCCATTTGAGTGCCACCACATTCAATCTCTCACATACTGTCCACCATCCAAATTTGATTCTTTATTACTCACAGAAGATGTTTTAGAGGATATGGTGCAAGACAAGTGGTTTGGGGAGGATAAAAAGCAAAAATGTTTGGCACGTCAGCAAGAGGCAGATGATGCAGGAGCCCCGTTGTCATGTTTGGTGACCGTGTGTGGGCCTCTCTACAAAAAATACATTTCTGTGTATGAGGGAAAAATTTCCTATTATAGCAGACTTGGTAGAGTCCTGGTTACGTACGATTCTAAAAACATTTCATGGCATTGTCCATGTGCAAGACCGAGGCAGTCCTGCATACATAAAAATATTGCCAAGTCTCATTTGTTTGAAACAGATCTCTCACTCTTCAGAAGAACCAGAAGTGTGGAAGATACAACACAACATTTTCCCACTGACATGGAAAGTATTGATCAAGCCGAAGGAAGCCAATACCCACCTGAGGGCAAAAATCTTTCAAGGATGGTTCAGTACATTTTTCACAAGAAGAAAATGCCTGCAGTACTACCCCCAGATGTGGTGAAGGCCAACAATTTCCCTGTGCACTTCAAACCATCAGAAACCTTTTGCACGGAATGTTCAGAGCATACTCCTCTAAATGAGCCAGTGCTTATTACATCAAAGGCCAAAATCTTGACAGTCACAGATGTGATAGAAGGTATGTTTTATTTTATTTTGTTCTAAGTTTATCATCACATTTACATTTTTATAACTCACTACATGTACTGTAAGGAGTGTTGCAACCTTCACTTCCACTTACATTTGTTGTCTTATTAAGGCAATGTGCCTTAATTTTAGTGTTGTGTGTAGGGTGCAACGAATTGCAAAATGGCATACTTTAACAGTGATGAATAAATATAACATTTACTGTCACTTGTTTTTCATTAGGAATTTCTATGTACAGCAAATGGTGCTACAGGTGTGGCATGGTATATCGATACCAGGAATGGTCTGATGGTATTCATAATTTTGATGACCACATCCTTCTGTCCATTTACATGTGCCATTTCCTACGCAACAGTCTTCAGGTATGCATCATATTAACAGTTAATTTTAAAAATGTGTTTTAAAGGATTTAAATGTAAAACGTCAATTTGGCAGACTCACCAGGCTGTAGGTAGTGCCATTGAAGTGTTGGAGAAAACATCTGGTAAAACCTATCCTTCCAAGCAAAGGATCCTGCAGGCTTACTTAAGCTTTGAAGCACTCTCAGACTTCACTTACACATATTCATGTGTATCGTGTGCCTATCATCCAGCAACCGTTGTGATGGACCTTCATAAGAAGGGTGTTTTTAGTATGCCTGGTAAGTCAATTTATTTTTATGCTTGTAAACTGTTTCAAGCACCATCGTTTTACCATGTTCTTCAGGTAAAACTTGCTGGCATACTATTTGTCTTGTTCTGTTTAGTAAGCAGCATTGAAGAACCGCCACAGAACTTTGATGGCAAGGTGAATGCTAAAGATTTTTGGGAGATGGTTTCTCTCGAAATGATCAGCCGTGGTTTGGTTTTAAGTAAGTACAAACCACACAATAAAATAGCTGCAGTCCATAACAGTAAAAGTGTGCTCTGCTTAGTACAAGCGACACTTATTGTGAAGGGGTTAAATAATTTTTGCTGTCAATAAAAATTTCATTTTGTGTTGAAGTTGAAAAAAACACTTGTTATAATAGTTGTCATTTCAATTATTTTAGTTTATACCAAATAGCGTACATGTTTGTGAATATTTAGTACAATTACAATTGTAAATACTCTAATTGAGATTGTTTAGCATGGAATGATGCACCGTTTTTTGTTTGTTTGTTTGTTTTCCTTTCATCATTTAAAGGCACAAAGCCAAACCCATTTGTGGTCCATCCCAGTTACCATAATTGGGCACCGTGGATTGGTCCTCACACTAGAAGTTCGGATTTCATACTCAACACTGAGTACCGAAAAGTGCATTCTCCTCATAGTGCAGTGAAGGAAGCAGAGTTTAACCTCACGGAGGACCGACTGACTGATGAACTTCTTAAGCTCAAGGTTTTTTTTACTAGTCAAATCAGTTTTCTCAAATTCAGTCACTGGTGTGTATTACTGAATCATACTAAACAAATTTACGCTGATGTTTATTATAGATGGAAGTTGTGCGTTCCTTGTGCAAGCAATGTGGCATAGACCCCAAGGGCTCGCGGATGGACTTAGTAGGAAGACTACAACAAGAAATGAACAACAGAGCAAGCTATGACAAGGTGTTTTCAAAGATCTGGGGAGCGTCTGGTAAGCTCAAACAAATAATTGGATTACAGTTCTTTGTTGAGAGTAATGTTTTTCTTTATTTAAAATAATTTGGTTATGTGATGTACGGGTTTTCTTTAACAGGTGGATGGGCTGTGGTCACCTGTCCTTGTGCTGTAGTGTATGCTGTTAAATTCAACATGAGAGCTGAGAGCCCACGGGACTTCGCTGACCTTTTGCTGTCAATGAAACACTTTCCAAATGTTGCATTGTATGATTTTGCCAGAGGGTTGGCAACACATGCCAATCTACGCAATCCGGAATCATTACCTTTTAGTCCTCATGAGGGTAGGCTGCTTAAACCTACTGAAGAGAACATCACTCTTGCCACTTCTGGTCAGGTAAAAGTAAGCTTGCCATGGCTAGTCAACAAAAAGCCAGTACCTGATGAAAATGCCCACCCTGTGACTGGATCATCTAAGCATTATGCTCTTTATGATAGATTTCATGAGGCTAACTCTAAAGATGTCCGAGAGGTCTTGCGTAAGTTAGAACTGGTCCCTGAGTTATGTGGTTGGGTCAACAGCCAAAGTGCCGAACAGCTCTTTTCTGGAATGAGGAAAAACAATCATTTTCTTAATATGATGACTCCCTCATCGCATATCTTTTTGATGCGAAGCATCTTGCATCACTATAACAGTGATAGGAATTCAAAAACTTTAGAAAACATGAAGAAGAATCTGGGCATCGGACTGGACATACAGTTGAATACCCACGGTCAGACAGTGTTGGGTATGTATGTATTCCACTCTTATTCTAAGTTAGTGGTAATGTGTATGTACTGTTGCTGTGTTGTGTCTTTTAGTTATCTTTTTCTTTCATCTTATAGGCGATTCATTAGTTTTTTTATGTTAATAAAAAATACTCTCTTGCATGTCTGTATCAAACATTGCACAGCATTTGTGTTTAAATGAGAAATGTATACAGTACAACTGACTCATTCTTGCAGCACAAGCTGAATCTCCTGCGGAAATAATCCAAGCTGCAGCACCAGCCCATGGCCCTGTGCCATCCACTGGTATGCCCACAATATGTGATTTTGTGGGCCTGGTTGTATTTTCATCCATTTTATACTTAACTTTTCATTCTTTTCTTGAATGGTTTCCTAGGAACAGCAGAGGATGTACCAGTTTGTAGCAATGACTGTTGGGGATTACCACATCTGGACCACATAAGTGCCAAACTGTCGACCAGGGACTCGGAGGTGCATGTTTTGCATGATTTTAGGGGGGGTAGTTTTATATGCTTATTGCTGGCTGCAAGCCCCTTCCTTGTTGCAAAATATCAGGATAGTAATTGTGGTCCTAATTTGATTGTATATATTTTCTTTTTTTTAAAGCTTGCTTATGTGCTGGATCCCACAAGATCAGATACTGAGCGGTTGGGATCCCTGGGCACCACTGTATTGTCAAGATGGGACTTCCTAACTTTAGGATTAAAGCAACAGTTAGAAGCAAAAGTTAGTAGGACAGTTATGACAGTTCAATAGGTTTCTGAATTAATTTTTAATCTCTGTACATTGAACAACTTGCTTTTTTTCTGGTTTTACAGATTGCCAACTGTTGCTTTGAGATGATCTGCAGGGTTGCCAGGGAGAAGGTCTGTAAAGAGCCATTTGGTTGCATTATACACAATAAAATATGTATTTTCTAAAAATGCTGTATAAATTTTAAGATTTGCTGTTTAATTTAAGTTTGTGTTATTAGGGAAGGGATGTTCATGCAGTAGATGCTCAAGTTGTTGCCACTTGGCATCCACCTTCCCAACAAGACCCATTCCTGGCTCTTCCTGTGAGTTTTTTTTGTGTGTGTAGTTAAAATATCATTAGTTACTACTTTTTAAATTATTTTTTTGTTTTGCTTACACAAAAGTATTTCAGATGGGGCCAGCTGCAGTTTCTGATTTGATTAGTTAATAAAATCAGTTGGTTTGATTTGTCCTGGCTATATTCACAATGGTGAGGTGACTGAGAAATTGTTTCATCATATCAACACCCTGCTCTGGTAAATGCTAAATCTGCATG
The DNA here is from genome assembly GCA_034780255.1 of Parotocinclus maculicauda. NCBI lineage: Eukaryota > Metazoa > Chordata > Actinopteri > Siluriformes > Loricariidae > Parotocinclus > Parotocinclus maculicauda. The sequence continues at coordinate 12,830 of JAUZSU010130667.1, forward strand.
TATTTTTTTTATTTAATAGATATGAAAAGGTAGTATACAATACTAGTATTGTGGTAACCTTGGGAACAAAGATATGCTGTGTTAATTTTCCAATTTACACCCAAAGGATGATGCTGCATCCAAAGACTGCATCTTGGTCACTGTGTGGAAACCTGGACACTGGTTCCTCTGTGTAAGTCTTTCAGTATATTTGTCCGGTCACTTTCTTGTTTACTACTGAAACATGTATTCACTCTTTATTGATACCTCTCTTGTTGCTCTTATTTTCTCTAAAAGTAACAATTCTGGAGTAAGTAGAATGAGAGTTTCTGTGAAAGTGTCTACAGAAATTAGCTCTTGATTCAGCAGTCCGATTGAACCACAAAATCTGTTTCACACAAACACACATTTCTGGAGAAAATTGTTCAGTGGGTGTGTGTCTGTTTGAAGTAGTAAATTCTCAGGTTCATCCTATCACCGTTGCTTGCATTTGTAAATGAAAAGTAAAGATCATCACAGATCGTTTGTGTACTTCACAGGTCCTGATGCCAAAATATTTCAGGATTTATCAGCTTGACTCAGCTAACCCTACTGGTTTTGGGGACAGAAACATTTTGACCTTTTTCAGGTTTAATGATAGCTCTCTAAAAGGAACTGTTCAGTGTTCTGTTCTGGAAAAGCATTTTTATGTTGTGACTGAGTTCTGAAAGTCAAATGTTTAATGTTCTCTCTTCCTACATGTTCTGAAAGTCATAGACAACTGTCTTTCAAATTACTGGCAGTGCAAATAAAGTTGAAAAATAAGGCTATTCTGCTTTGACCTTCAAATAAATCTATGGCTGTTGTCTATGGCCTGGGTTTGGTGGTGGTTCTTTTTCTGTAATATTGTTCAGGCTGATTTCTGCGCTGTTTGAAGGGCCTTTTAGTATCATACAAAAAAGCTGTGAATTTTATCTTTTGCAGCTCAATTGCAATACGACTGGCACCTGGCCACTGGAAGCTTATCAAAAACAAGGTGTGGTAGTACTAAACCCTGCATTTTTTTTAAATTCCTTGTACAGTCATTGTTAGCCATTTTCTAACATGTTTTTTCTTTTTTTTTTCTTTTTTCCTTTTTTTTTTAACAGAACATTCCTGCCCAGATGGAGGCTGATGACTGTGGTATTTTTATGCTATTGGTAAGTTGAAAATTAACAAGCTACATAATGTTCTTTTACTGCAAGCTATGAATGTACACTATATTCCCGAAAGTATTCACCCATCCATCCAAATAATTGAACTCTGGTATTATACACCTGTGGCCATGGAAGTGATTGAAACAAAACACCTAGGCATTCATATTCTACAAACATTAATGAAAGTATGGGTCACTCTAGGCCTGTTGTGTTACTTACGTTATCGTCTTATCGTAAAATTATTAAACATGGCGTTGATCATTTTTGCCGACCTCGATAACAGCGTTGTTTATTTGCTTGTACTTAAGCTTTTAGGGTTTAGGCAGCCAAGCAGCTCTTTGCTCCTCTGATTGGACGGAGGTGGACAAGGACACAGATACAGACAGACACACGCACCCACTCACAGAACAGATATTTACTGTCACTGGACTGTTTAATCAAGGGATAAGTGGACATTTGTAGTTTCTGTTTTAAGTAAGTCTAAAACGCTTTGCCCTGCTGCAGACCCCCATCCCCCCTTCTGTGGCCTTCAGATTAGCTCAAGAATAGTGCATAGAGAGCCTCATGGAATGAGTTTTCATGGCCAAACATGGTCCAGTGGTGATGTCCAGTTCATGCATACTTTAATCAAAAATAGAATATTCAATGCTTGTTGCATTCTAGGTGTTTCAGTGTTCTCAGTTGTGTGTTTTATATTTCAGTATGGACTATATATGGCACTCGGTTGGCCATTTGACTTCAGCCAGGTGATAACATTTAATTTTTACTTTGTGGAGGGTATGTTTCCAATAAGGCTTTAAACTGCATTCTAAACTTTTGTCTTTCATTTGATAGCGTGACATCCCACAGCTCTGGAGATGGTGGTGCCGAGATCTTTTAGAGAACATGTCACCTGAAAGGTACATGCACCTATCACTCAAATTAAATGTATTAATCTACATACATCTTTGCTACTGACACATTGTTCATACAATTGAAATTGAGAGATATTTTCTGGGTATTTTTGACAACCAAATTTTACAGTCAAATGTCAGTCAACACCTCCTCCCAAGCCAGTCCAGTTATTATAGCAAGAATTTGTCACCTGATTTGTAAATATTTTGTCTTATGAGGAATAATTTTTTGGTGGTTGAATATTTTTAAAACTGCTGTGCTTTGAACAACTTGTTAGTTATGTTGAGTTTTTTTTAATGTCTTCTTTAATTGGTTAATTGCAAACACCTGAAATTGTATATTTTGATAATAAATCAAATTATTATTGGGGGGTTGAGAAATTTTAATACCAATATATTCCTTTTTAGAATGACCAGCTGTAATGTGCCAGGAGAGGCCAATGAGCATAAGGAGTGCATGACTGAGGAGGCTGCAAGGTATGATGTTCACTCAATCAAGGGCACATCACGGTGCTTCGCTGATCAAATTTATTTTTAAATGGAATAAGTTGTAAAGTAAAAAACAATATTATAGCATCTGATAAGCTTGCCTTCACATGATCTGTGGGCCCTTCTTGCATGGTATTGATTTATAATATTTTCTCTCAGGAAAATTCAACAGGTTGAGTCTGTGAACAATAAAGGAGATAGACTGGGTACCATCTCCATTGACCAGGTATTTTTGGTTTTGTTGCAGCTTAACTGGCCATTTTTGAGTTTTACTCACTGTGATGAGGCATTCACAAATGAGATAACTATGGTTTGTTTGAATTGGAATGCATCAGGGCTGCAACGATTAGTTGACATAACTGAAATTTCGACTTGACTTTGTCAGTGATGAATAAAAGTGCATTTAAATCCCAAGTGTAGCTGTTCCTATTGTTCTGAAGCGATAGAGAAAGCAGAGAGCTTATATGTTAAGGCACAGAGGGGTCAACAGAGTGATACTGACAGGTGTACAGACTTCAGCTGTTGAGCCAAAAAATGCACTGAAACCGCAGCCACATCTATAGAAAGCAGAGATAAGGGGCATCACAAGTAATCTGTGAATAATCAAAAACATAATCAGATTAGTTGCATACGAAATAGCGCAAAATGATAATTTGTTGCAGCACTAGAATGTATGTTGTGTAGTAATTTTATGTAAATCAATATCTAAATGCTTCTATGATTTCTTTCATAGATGCCCCGTGCTGTCATTGAGGATATACTTTTAGATGTAGTTCTGGAAGAGGGTGACCAAGCCTTTTTAAAGCTGTCACTGGTTTGCGGCCTCTTCCGGGACATTGTGGGACAAAAATCATTCCAGGCCCAGGCACATTTTCAGTGGCTTGACAGTAAGTACAAGAAGCATTATGATATTTTAGTACAGTTAGGATGTTTTTGGACCCTAAGAGAAGGGAGTGTTCTCACTGGTTGTAGTAATTATATTCCTTACATTTGAAACATACAGGTGTAGTGCCTTGGAAAAATCACAGTGCTGCATTCAAAGAAGAGTTTCGCAGAATGTACCAATTGGAGTGCTGCCGGAACTGCCAAGAAACATATAAAGACTGCATACCAGGTATGTTTCTTGTATATACATTTTGAGAATTGTTCTTGAGGTCAGTAATGGCAAACAAAATATCAGCAGAAATGTGTTGTCTGAGATTGATTTAGCTGCTTACAGGCTACGTTGGGCGTGGGAGACGCGGAGAACTTGTGGCCTTTTACAGTGAAAACACGCACCCTGGATTCTGTAGCCAATTCTGCAGCCATGTTTACGAGGATTTGAGTGTGTGAATGAGTGTATGGTTGGATGAGGTGTGAGTGCATGGATATGTTATAAAGACTTGTAAATAAATAACTACTAAAAAACTACTGTACCTGTTTCCTTGCT
>JAUZSU010130678.1:0-16794 GCA_034780255.1 Parotocinclus maculicauda
TTGTAACATAGGGCATGTTCGTTTAATCGGACCAGCCGGTTATTTGGACCAAAACGATCGCGTCCCGATGTGGTCCCATTAACCGGAATCGACTGTATATAAATGTGCCAGTTATATGATTTTTAGAAGTAAACTCAGAAAACTGTGCTAAAGAAAAAATACCTGTGAGTTCCAGCTCAGATCACCTGTGACCCATCTGCAAAAATTAAGTTATACATATACAAATAACAGCTTTAACTTTCAATCTTTTATCAGTCATCTATGTAGAATAATAAATGGTGTGATAGAATGTGGAATTGGGTGTATTTCCAAATATTAATTTACAAGTAGTCAAACATCAAACTACACCATAATAATAGATTTTTAAATGACATTTAATTAGCTATGTCTAATTAGCCTGCAGCAGGCCAACCTGACTGCTAATAAATTAACTCACAGGTTTCCCTATCACACTTTGATACTTTAGAAAGTAATCAGTCTACAGCTTGTATAACAATGTAGATATGCTGTGCCCTCATAAAAACTCAACACACAGCCAATGTCTAAACTAATGCCAAGAAAGTGAGTACACCCCTAAGTGAAAATGCCCAAAGTGTCAATATTTTGTAGCATTTAGCAGATGCCCTTATCCAAAGCAACTTACAACTGATACAGTCAGTTAGGCCACCACAGTCTCAATTCACTCTGCTGTATACCCATTTTTTGTTAAAGACTGCAGTTTATATAAGTTATATAAGCTAAATGTATTACAATGTTTTTCATTACAAATCATATAATCAGCATAGAAATATGAGAGAAAAGTTGAGTTTTTGAAATGAAATACACAAATGTCAGAATTTATTTGTATTTGATATGCATCGTATTGATCATTTGAGGGCACATAGACAAAGGAAGGCACCATGAGGTGATGTTTGTAATATTTTGAAATCCCACAGGGATAACATGGATCATCAAATTTTGCACAATTTTAAATTCATGCCAGATCAAGTGCATGCTGTCAATTCAACAGATGAGTAAAATGCATGCATGGGATGCATGTGTTTTCATATAGATTCAACTTTTTACTCAAATTATGTTCATTATGTGTGTTGTAATGATAAAACACAGTGATCTCAAATTTTTTATAAAAAAAAAATATTTAAAAAAATAATTTTTGTTTGAATTGTGCTTAGAGATGCCCAACAACCATTCTGAAAAATATGACACAATTTTTTAATAATGGGGATATTTTATCTCTGTATTTTCCTGGAGAGGCTTTAGATCAGTCATTTTCTATGTGTTGAAATGAAATGCTGTTTCAATGGGAAAACGAGAAAGCATTTCTTTCTGTCAGTATCAATGGGCTACTACTTATTAGAGTCGAACATTTCAATACAGTGGTCAGGTCTAAATATGTTCAAACACAAACTGTCAATTATAATGCAGACTGATATTTTATGTCTTTTATTCATTAATTAATTATGTGTTTTTAGAAGCTACCATGTCAGAATGTATTAAGACCTGATTGTTATTATGATTCTCAGTGCAGAGTTCTAAAATATGTGTGCATTTGTTTCCAGCATAATTTGAGATATTAAGAATGCCATTAAAAATATAATGCTAAACATGGGCCATTTTAATTAAAACAAAAAAAAACTTTTTCAGCTAAAAGGCTATCAATACAATTATTGTGGAGCATTTTAATTGATTAATTTCCAAATAAAATATGTACGTGGTATTACTAAAATACTATATATCAAATGGTTTTACAAAACAAAAACAAAAAAATACCTCACCATTAATAAGATGTGCCTTGCAATTGGTATGATTTGATTTATTGGTTGAAATAGAGGCCAGAGTTCTGGTTAAGTGCTCAAATCACCAAGGATTTTTTATGGATCTCATTTCATGCGCTGTTGAACTGCTATGCAGGAATAGGAAAGTGCTTACCTAAACTGTTGCAACAAAATTGGAAGCATGCAATTCTCTAAACTGTCATTGTATGTTGTTGCATTAAAATATCCCTTTACTGTGAGCACGGAACCAAGCACAAACCAGTGAATTTCGTTTGCCAAACATTAGTTGCCATGACACACTATAAAGGGAGCTAGGCATTAACTCTAACACTTACAAGAATTTTAATTAACAGGCTTCACTGAAAAGCATGGCTCTAAGTGCAAACTTGTACAAAAATATGAGGTGCTTGAGCCTGTACTAACTACAGTGAGGAGGATGACAATAGTAATTCAAGGTAAAATTGTAATCACAGTGATTTTGACCATGGCATGACTGTTGGTACCAGACAATCTTGCTTCAATATTCTGTAAATGCTAAAATAGTTGGTCACTAAAACTTACTCATTATTGTAAAAATAAATTTAAAAAAAACATCCATTGAACATCTGTTCTGCAGATTGGAAACAGGTTACCTTCTGATGGCTGCTTGTAGCCTGATAATTCACCATGCCACAAGACAAAGTTTTCTCGAACTGGTTATATGACCATGTATCAGGGACTGCATTTGCTGCCACCACTGGTGTCACACACATGCTGCTTTCAAGCCAGGTCTGCACTGACATCTCGGACCAGAGGTGAGGGCAGAGAACTGACCTGGCTTACCTTAGACTTAATAGGCCGCGTCTCAAGCAGTTGCACCTGGCTGACAGATTATTTAAACCGGCCAAGTTAAAGCCTTGGTGTGGATTTTTTACATTCGAAAAAAAGAGATATAAGGGAAATATCCAGAGCTATAAACTGAGTTTTGTAGGAGAGTAAGAAATTTAGTGTGTTGTTTTAGTTGCTTTCATCTCTGGTTCTACTAGGGTGCCAGTACACAGTCTCACAGCATACACGTTCAGCCACTGGTTTTTGGGAGATTGTGAAAATAATGACTCATCCAGAGGTGCTACATTTAATTCCACATTTAATATAACATTCCACTCATCTGAAGATTTCAACCAGCCAGTAGATATCACTAAATAATCCTACCTGCAAGTTTGAACTATCTGACAGATATTTCAAGATGGATTTTCGGAACCTGAACCATCTCACTGGTTCCCACGGTGCTTGTAAATGTCTGTAACTGTGGATCTTTTTAGATCATGCCAGCCAGCCATGGGGGAAGGAACAACCCGATGGTTCCCAATAGACAGACTATGATGAACATCCATAGGAAGATCCGGTCAATCACCATGGCAACATACTTCCAGTCCTCTTTAACCTATGATAAATATACAGAAATATAAATGTTAGAGTTCTATGTTAGAGTTCTGTCCATCTGACATCAGCTTTTACTACACTGCTTAAAAATAGGGCACATTTACATTTAATTTTGAAATATTCATAGTTTTTGAAAGCAGCATAGAAAACAATACACACTTAAAAAAAACAATGATTCTAGCCTAAGGCTAAAATTGCAACAGTTCATAAAGAATACAGTAACACTTTACTTTGAGGGGCACAGGAGAACTTCTGTAGAAGCAATGCTTTTGTTCCACTATAATTACTACACTGCTCAAAAATTAGGTGGTATTTCATAATGAATATGAATCTATTCAAAAATAAGTATTTAATTGTATTTCATTAAACACGATTATCAGATCAGCAAATATAATAAAAAAAGTTGTTTGATTATGCAAATGAGATTTAAACTCAATTATCATGATTGTGTAGCAAATTAGATATTCATGGGGGTGAACATAAGCATGTCAAACTGGAGGAGAGTGACATACTTGACTGTTCAGTAGAGTGTATGGTCACCAAAGACTGCCTAAACACACCAACAGCTAGCAAGGACAAGATCAGATTGTCCAGCAGTGCATGCGGCATCCTCTGCCACTCTTGCTCCAGGACAGCTTTCAGCTCAAGAAGTGTTGTGGGACGCATTGGACAGCATGCCAGGCGTCTTTTAAGTACATCCCATGCATGTTCAATGGAATTCAGGTCTGTAGAGCATGAAGGCCTGTCCATGCGTCAACTCCTGACTTGCATTATTGTCCATGAAAAGAAAGTTGCAGCCAACTGCATAGGGTATCACTATAGGGTGCAGGCTCTCATCTCGGTATCACTGACAGCAGTCAGGGATCCATTTCTGATGGCGTGGAGCTCGGGACGACCACCAATGCTGATGTTGCCCAAACCATGATTCTATCACCACCAAAGGAGTACTTTTCTTGCATGAATATTTTCTGTTTTCTGTGTTCATGTCAGACCAGGACACAATGATTGTCAACCTGCAAACTGAACTGTGACTCATCACAGAACAGTTGACCCCTCATCACGGGTAAAATGATGATGCTCATCAGCCCACCGTCTATGGGATCAGCAGATAATGGAATGCATACTATTGTTCGGTGGGCATGCAGTTAAACACAATGGAACCAATTTAATATGGTCTGGGTGCATATCCGTCATCCAGTGGCAGCAAGAAACTGTCCTTGCATTGCTGCACCTGCTCCTTTTTGCCAGAAAGGTCAAGTAGCGGTCATCTCTTGCAGTTGTAGTGGATGAGCGACCCTGCTCTAGTCTTCTTTGTCCTGTTCCAGCCTCTTGAAAGCATTTCCACAGTCTGCTAATCACGCTTTGGGATGTTTCAAGAGCTGTTGCCACTGTTGTCTGTGTTTGACCACCTTCAAGACATCCTAAGGCTCTCCAAGCTTCACACCCAGGCAAATCATGTTGCAGATGCAATGCAAGGACTGGAAAATTGCAGCATGTGCACTTTCAAGATCAGGGAATGTTCAAATACTCCAGCACTTTCATAAGGTGCATATTCAATAATTAAATAAAAGTTGTTTTGGAATCTCATTTGCATTATAGAATGATCTGTTGTTTGCTTTTCTAATGTCCTAAAATGCTTCTTTTCGTATCTCTTCTCTATCTCTTCGTATTAATTTTGAAATGTGCCCTGATTTTTTGTAAACAGTGTTTATGAGTTCAGATATTGCTCCTGCAAAAAAGGAATAAATGACACACACTTTATGCATAGTCATGATGACTTATGATGTATCACCTGTACAAACTTACTTACTAATTAAATACTGCATGAATTAATGTACCCCTATAGTAAAGTGTTACCAAGAATACCTAAAGCTGCCTGTAGATATTCCCTGTCTACCAAAATATACAACATACCACATATGCAAGCTGTAATGCTAAACAGCTAATTAGACCATCACTCACGTCATTTTTTAATAATACTGTTTAAAATGCTGTTGAAATTTCAGCAAAATCCTTTAACAGGTGTTTGCGCTACCCAATCTACCACTTTCTTAACACAACAAATGCCAATCTCAATTTTGTACTTAGCAGTATGGTCAAGTCCTCAGTACTGCATCTTACAGTCAATTTCCAAGACAGAGTCTTCATAGAATGTTGTAAACACTTTCATTTTCATCGTGACATCAATGGTCATGTCATCATTTGGCACAGAACTGGATATGGAAGATTGCTGTCTGGGACACACTGTATTTGCTTTAAACAGAAACATTTTTTTGGATTTTTCACAGATTCAAGCATCCAGCCATACTCATTTAAACTTTTTTCTGGATTAAACATTGTTGAGGTTATTTAGAAATCTGAATATTCTAATCTGCCTGAAAAGTAAAAATGTCTACAGAAATGTGGTATTCAAAGATATTAAAAGCTGATTTGGAAGATAGCACAAAACAGTCCTTAGCACAGGTTTGCCAAGCATCTAAAGCAGTTCTCACTGGTCCTGTACCCCCACTTGCGCATCCTGTCTATACACACCCACTTATTAATGGTTCACTTTATATTGAACTTGTATTCAGTTCAATACATTCAACTTATGGACAGATTTGTTGGAAAATATCCCCATCGTAAATAGTTTTTTTTTAATTAGAAAACGTCTTACAACGTCTACAGGCCATTTATCTGGTATGTAACTGACATCATCTATGACTGACATTATGACTGTACACTTACACTAAAGTCAGCATCCTCTGCCCTCAGATGGTCTGCAATGTAATGAACTCCCTCTAGTGCCTGCATAATGTTCGGTGACAGAGAATATCTGTCATTGTCCAGCAGCCGCTTAGCATGGTTCACTGTACCCCCCAGACTCCTAGAACCCACTGGCAATTCAAGTCTAGTTGGAGGCCCATGTTGATGCAGAAGAGGAGCAAGAGGAGGAGGGGAGGAACTAGGAGGACAAGGAGGAGCCTGACACGAGAGAGAGAAATTTGAAGACAGCACACCCAGTTCCAGATCCTCATAGCAGCAGCGTCTCTGTGACCCATCCTCCTCTCTCGTTTCCCTTAACCAACTCGCTGAGGTACTCAGACAAGATCCATCAGGATCCCAGAGTCCATGTGGCCTTTGGCCTCGCAGGAGCAGCAACCTCTGCCTACGGCGTCCATAGCTCGCTGGCCTGCGCATGAAGAGCCAACGTGGGATGAGGTCCAGGAAAACAGTGTGCACCCAACGTGGCATCGTGTGGGTGCCTGGTGAGCGGTGGTGCACATTCAGAACAAACACAGTTATTATAATGGAAAGTGTGACAAATATCATGGTGAACAGCAGGTACTCTCCAATGAGGGGGATAACAAGTGAAGTGGATGGTATGATCTCTGTGATGAGCAGCAGGAAGACAGTAAGTGACAGGAGAACAGAGATGCACAGTGTGATCTTCTCTCCACAGTCCGACGGCAGGTAGAAGACCAAAACCGTCAGGCAGGAAATTAGCAGGCATGGGATGATTAGGTTGATTGTGTAGAAAAGAGGAAGGCGCCGGATGATAAAGAAGTATGTGATGTCGGGGTATATTTCGTGACAGCAGTCATACTTCTTGGTGTTGTATGCACCCACAGCATTGACGATTGCCCATTCACCACTCTCCCAGTAGTCTTTGAGGTCTACAGTGGTCTCCAAGGGCTCCAGGTCAATCTTGGCCTTGTCATATGTCCACGAGCCAAACTTCATCTTACAGTTTTGCTGGTCGAAAGGGAAAAAGGTAACATCGATGCTGCAGGAGCTTTTGTATATGGCAGGTGGAACCCAGCGTACTTTGCCTGTATAGAACAGGTGGGCTTTGGTCATGTGGGTTACAGCAAACTCCCCATCTGCACTGAAAAGCAAACATACAGAGGAAAAGAAAGCTGTGAGTTTGTGTTTCAGAAAAAATAAAATAATATGAAACATGGAACAAATAGTAACTTAAACATGAAAACAGTCAATCCAGTTTATGAAGTGAATCATTTTTTATACAGTCATTGTCCATTGTACCAGGTACATCAATAATGTAAGCATATTTTAATAGTATCCAATCACTTGTTGTAGCCTTTTGTGCAACCTATTAGCCAACCTGTAACACGTCCATTATTTAGACAGGCATTGCCACAGGACAACAGACAACCAAATGTTATTTAGATGATGGACCATTTACAAACGTTTATCTGTGCTGCATTTGAAGGAGTGCAAGGGGGTGAGCTATGTTATCATGTATATCTAATAGCCCTTAGCGGTAGTCTTTTTTTGACCAAATAACACTATTGGATGATGCCATAAGGTATAAGAGGCCACTTATGGGAAAGCAAAAAACAGCCTTGGCTGCAAATTTTTCAACTGAATTTGCCTGCCTTGCTGTGGATGTGAAACATAAGAAGCTTGACATTGTTTTTATATATATATTGTTTCTTTTCCAGAAATAAAAAAAAACTAGCACAGAAAATCAGAAGAAGAGGAAAATTCAGACTCTTTGTGTAATTTAACTGAGTCTGAACAGTTTAAATGTTACTGAACGTGTTACTATTCTTATCTCTAATGGTTTAAATAATGAATCATAATCATTAAGAACATTGGTAAGCTTGTTACGCCCTGTTTTAACCATTGGTTCTGAAGGTAGATAAAGAAAACTAAATTAATTTAATGAGACAAAAATGTATAATTGTCTATAAAATGTCTGTATAAAATGTCTAATATTACATAAATCTGAGTGGCAAAAGTATGTGAAACCTTGACTTCTGCATGCCTTGTTACCCCCAGTAACTGTAACTGTAAAACATTTCAGGCAACTGTTATTCTTTCACATAGTCTTTCACAAACAGAACACCTTGAGCTTTGTGATTTGACTGGTTTCCTCACAAAAACTGCTCACACAACATATGTACTGGATTAAGGTCAGGACTTTGACTTGGCCATTTCTTGGCTATTCTTTAAATACAACCTTGTTCCCATTCACATCTAAATTACAACCCACTGAATAAAACCCGCTGACTCTGTCTACCTCAAATTAACTGTCAATCCTAGAGGTTCATATACTTTTCCTACTCACAGGTTAGTATTTTTGGATAATTTTTATAAATATAGTACTTTTTAGATATGTTTAATGGGTTGTCTTGATCTTGTGTGAAATTCTGGTGATGTTTACGTCACCTAAATAACATTATATAAAATATTCTAAGGGTTCAAAAACTTCCACACACTAATCCATGTGCGTGTTTACATGTAAATGCTAATTATTTGATATTCAACATATATGGTAATGGATTCTATTCGCCTATATTTTCTACAAATAACTGCAATAACTACAGGATTAAGCAGATTCAAGACTTATGCTAAAGCTGTACTACCAGTACAAAACAGCAGATGGAGGTGTTTTTATAGGGTTTGGCTCTTGCTACTGATGTTTTTCTTTTTATATATTGTATTGCACTGATGATAACATAACATTATTTTACCTATGTATAAACTAACTAAGCAATTCAATGCTTCACACAGTGCCTGTATCAATTGTCCCTCACCTTGACCGCACTGTTGTTACATATGAAATCTAAATATATTTTATGTTTTTCTGTGAATCTATGTATTCACTTAGTTTGTGATTACTCACTTGTTGTAGAGCACGATGTCTGGAACCCAAATGAGCTCTGATGGCACCCTGATGGACGTTACATTGTCATAATCAGATGGTTTCCACTGTAATTTATAGTCATTCCACTCCTGCATCAGCAGATACAAAGAGGTTATTATTCCAATTGCCATTGTAGTGCAGATATCTTTTTGATCCTCACTTTCATAATTTATTTTCAAAGCCATCATCTTGCCCATCAGTTTGGCTAAAGCCATAACCCTCATTCTAATCTTAATTGTAATCTAATTGTAATTTAATTGTAATATCTTATTAATATAAACTAGTCACTAGATAAAAGCAAATAAATATGTTGAAAATTGAGACAAAAATTTCCTCCCACTCAAAGTCAGTTGAATAATGCTGTGCTCACCTGCTTCAACCAGACGTTGGTCGTCATCATCTGATTTTTCTCATCCTACAGAGGAAAGGAAGAGGAAATAGAGGAGAAGCGTGGGCAGAAGAGTTTGAGTCAGGAAACTGAGCTTCTTCTACTGGCAGCATCTTAAATGTAATATCCTGATGGACTATCTGCAAAGAGCGTCTGACTCATCAAACTTCATCAGGTTAAAGGTCTACTAATGGAGTTTCTGGACAAGCTGATGTTAATACACTGATGAAATTAACAATATAATGGGGCGGTAAAAGAGTAGGATAATATTAATTTTCCTTGGCTGTCTCTGTATAATATTTAATTGAATTTGCAGGGCTGAAAGAAGACTGATGGCCATAAGCTTCCTTGGCCAACTGCAATCCATGGCCAAAGGAAATGCAGAATCCATCATCAAACAGCCATGTCACAGGCTGCAACAGTGGCATGCGACAGCATGTCATTTATTTCTTATGGAAATGTATGCAATAGAACAAATGATAAAAAATATTTAACAATAATATTCACAGGAAAATGAATCCTTAATGGAATTTGTAATCATGGAATGGAATCATTCATTTGTTATTTATGAATACACCAATAAATTACATAAATAAAATTGAAATAAAAACCGAAATTAATACATTTGCAACCCAAAATCAGAAAAAGCAGAGCCATCATGGAAAAAAAAGAAAAATAACCTTCTCTGAAACACTTTCCAAAAAATCTGGGACAGGAACCATTTAGGGCTAGTAATGTAAAAAAAACTTAACAAAAAATAATGAGGTTATTTCAAACAAGTGATGCCAACAGGCATAATCATGATTTGGTACAAAAGCAACATGTAGGAAAGGCTGAGACTTTGGGAAGTAAATATGGACAGTGAATATCCTGTTTGTCAACAAATGCATGAGAAAAAATATTTAAATCTTTCAAAACAATGTTATTCAAATAAGGGATTTTCATAATTCTCCCTCTACAGTGCATACCATTACATTATTCAAAGAACTTGGAGCAATTTCAGTCTGTAAAATTAATCAATGTCATATAACAATAGCTAGGGGTTCATCTATTCCACTTAAAACTTTACTACGCAAAAAAGAAGCCTTATGTTAACAAAGTTCAGAAGTGTTGTCGACTTTTTTGGGATTAAAGGCATCTGAGATGGATTATCACACAGTGTAAGTGTATTGTGGTCAGATAAATTAGTTTGTCAGGTCTTTTTTAAAAAAAAATAATTTTTACTCTAAAATCGAAAAGCCGAAAATGAAATGCACCATGCGTTGTTTAGAGAAACATACTGTAGCTGCCTTTACAATGCAAACCAAATCAGAAAGTTAGGATTTGAAATATAAAAATCCCTTCTAATCTTTTTGTGAGGAACATTTTTTTTTACATTTACTATATTACTATATTACTATATTACTATTACTATATACACAGTGAGACAAAAGTCACAGAAACAAAAGGAAAATGACATATCTCAACCCATGCAAGTAATGAGTGAAGGGGCCCATCTTGAAAGACACCATTTTGTATCAAGGGCAGGTTCATCCAATGTGAAGGTGGTCATTTAGCATATAAAAAGAAGACCAGAATTGTCTCAGAAATTGACTGCTGATTTGCATTTTGTGGTCATTTGTGGTTCAAAAGTTACCAACACAAAAAGTTCAGAAACATTGGCAACATTTAGCATAATAAATATTTCAGACCAGCTCTCATATATTGTTGCATATTACTACTAAAGATAAAGAAAAGTTGCCTTGTTAAATAACGAGTAAAACTTTTAAATAAAACAGTGATGTTTTATTTAATGATAACTGTTGCGGTCACATTTACCCTCTCTTTTACTTAGTGCAGACAAATTATTCCTCAAGGAGGTCAGTTTTATGGTAAAACATGTAAATACACCTTAGGTGTATAGGTTAAATTATGCTTTATTACACCAACTACGAATACACCCATCTGTTGTGACTGCTGATCCTGATGGCTTCAAGATGGTATTAGTAGATCTGTGCTTAATAGGAATTATGAGATCTGTCATAAGTAAGACTTTATGCTTTTTACTCGAAAAAAAAGGTAGGGAGAAGGGAGAATCATGCCCTTCGTGACCACCAGTGAACGTTCACCCTTCCTAACCATAAATGTCTATATCGTTTGTGAATTTTATTTTACAGGCTGTTCATTAATTTTATTACAATAACATAGCTGAATATATAACAATTAATCACCCTGTGTGGACTGGTGTGGCATGGTTGTTAAAATAGTGGGGTATTGACTAGACAGTCTATGGTTCAAACCCAAGCATTGCCAAATTGCTGGAACTTGAGTAAGGTCCAAAAGCTCCAGTTCCTTGGATTGTGGCTTGTAGGATTATATCAGTTGCAAAACCCTCTTTATGAAAGTATCCATTACTTGTACATAATCTAAAAAAGAAGCTTCTCGGTTGGTTCTTCAAACAAAATAGGCAACATCTGACTAAAAGCGTAGATCAGAAAATCTCACATTGGTCTGAATAATATTGTGAATATTTTGTTAATGTAAAATAATAGAATTTTCAGTCATTTTTTATTATTATTTCATATAGGAAAATGGAAAGATTTACCACATCAATGAGCTGGGCAATAGACAAGCCAAACTTAACGATGACAACATCTGAGGTATTTGGCACAGGTCTGGACCACTTGTTGTATCCAACAAAAAGTTTCTTGAAGAGTTCATCTTCAGCGTGGGAGTGAGCCATCTCATAACAGGACACTGCCGAGACAAAAACAGTTGCAGTGATAGAAATGCTTTAATTATATGATTACTTATTCAGGTTTGTCTGCAAATTTTAAAACCCTTTATTTGGAACCGGGTGTAGAAGTACACTAAGGCCAACGATATGTGAACATTTATCTAATTTCAAACCCAAGCTGAAAAGAGCTCGTCTTAAGGCCCATCAGTGGAACTTTTGCAGAGTTGAGGATTTATTGCTTATCAGTTTGACTGCCAGCTCAGCATTAAACATATCCTCATCTGTTTTTTCTACTAGATTGCACCAGATTTGGAGAATTAAGGATTCAATTTCCTTTAAATATTCCATCTAAGAAACCCAGATTCATCAATCAGACAGCCAGATCATATTCATATAAAACCAATAAAACAACTGGTTATGTTGCTTTATTTGGCAATTGTTATCTATTTGATGAGTGCTGAAGAAAAAATATTAATATCACGATAATAACAAAGCTGTTACTTCTATCTATTTCTTAATAACATCAATTGTCAAAAGCCAGAAATTTGAAAAGCTGACTTTTTGTAATGGTGTAATTGTAGAACAGCTGTTCCAAATAAAATTACTGTTAATCGTATTGTATTCAGATTGCATGTGTTGTACACCAGTACTCCAGTGGGTATAAAATGGCTAAACAAACTTTGAAACAGTGTCCACGTACTTTTGTGCATGTAATTCATTTGTTCTTGCTTTGTGCTTTTCTGATAACAAAACAGTGAGGAAGCAGAGTTAATTATATCAGTGCTGTCTAGCCTTTGGAACAATATAATGGTATTTCCTTGTCTGATTAACAAATTAAGGTTGTACACGTGTTTTGTCAAATATTTCTCATGTTAGCACACTAATAAAGAGCAAAAGGCCTTCCAAAGGTCTTGTTGGTCTTTCATTTTTTGCAGATAAAAAAAGATCTGAGGTAACTTCCCCAGGGTAATATGAACTGTGGAATGAAATGGCTTAATGTAATTTATATGGATGACAGTCCAATTAAACTCCACATGTCTGCATTATTTTCATGTTAATATTTTCATTAGTAATTACTCCACAGTATTCACAGTGTCATTTTTGGTCTATATCAGTTTTGTTCAAGATTGCACATTATAACAATATAGCAAAAAGCCAGCTGACTTCTAACATTAAAAATACACACCTTATTTAGAATAATTATA
This sequence comes from Parotocinclus maculicauda, assembly GCA_034780255.1. NCBI lineage: Eukaryota > Metazoa > Chordata > Actinopteri > Siluriformes > Loricariidae > Parotocinclus > Parotocinclus maculicauda. The sequence goes on from JAUZSU010130678.1 coordinate 13,160, forward strand.
TGGAAACGTAAAATGCCACTGTTAAAAGTGAACTGAAATACAACTGATTTTTCAGCTTCACATTGCCTAAAACTGTATCAAAACTATATATATATATATATATATTGTTTTTTTTAGTTTAGACAAATGAAATTTGTATTACAAGATTCTTTATGTTTACGTTTGAAACTTCTTCATGACTTCTGTTGATCACTGTTGGAGCCTCACAGGTATAAGCTGAATCATTATTCAAAAGCTTTTCTTATTTCAAGAGAAAAAAATGTAACTATGCTCAGGTTTAAATTTGCTGTCCTGGACAAAAAAATCCTGTTGTTGGACAACAATGTAGATAATACAGACACTGAGATATCAATCAAAAACCTAATAGACGGTTTTATATTACATATTTTATATTATGTACATAAAAACCTCTCAATAGGCAGCTATAATAAAGGTGTCAGAACACAGGGGGCAACACAGATTGCTTTTTGGGCAAAGACCAGTCAGAGCTGACCACTGTCTACTGAAAACAGCACCTATAATAGGCATTCAAGCATCAGAATTAAACCATTGAGCAATCAAAGAAGGTGAATCCTCCAGAACACAGGCTACAGTTAGCTTAGAAGCTATGCTAGTGCCAGGAGTTCATCAATAAAGTGCTTTTACCTTTCACATTCAATCCATTACGCACTAAATTATTTGAAATTTTCCAACACTTCATTTTTATGTCATGTTCCACAACCAAAATGTTCTCTATTTCTTCATAAGTATGACTTAAAATCAGATTTCCCCGTAAATCCTAAAAGTAGATCAAGGAACCATATTAAACAAATTATGACATATGTTAAGCTCTGATAAGGCATTAAAATTTGGAGACCAAGTCAAAATCTTAAAATATTTGAACTGTTCATCATACAATCTCTGTATATTTGTTTCAGTGTGTCAGGGTGCATTTTTCTGGTAAAAAACAAACAAACAAACAAAAAACATATCTACCACTAAGGAATACTGTTGCCATGAAGAGGTGTATTGGCAACAATGTTTAGGTAGGTGGACATGTTAAAAGCAGCATTAATGCAATGAAGGACTTAAGATTGCCCTGTAGATAATTGCCAAGACACTGCAACAAACTGACTCTGTTACTTACTTGATGTGTCCGTGGTTTTAATTGTATAACTGATCACTGTAACCGTGAGTGATGAGTCAGTGATGGACATGAGACGTCTCGCCTGACCACACTATAGATGACTTGCCTCCATACTTTATATAATATATAATATATATTATTATAATTAATATTTAATATAATATATAAATATATATTTATATATAAACTATATGTTTGCAAAGATTTATGTAATCTCTTCCAGTTCTGGAAGAGCAACAAACATCACTCACATCAACAATGTCAAGGCTGTGTTAGAACAGGGAAATAAAAACTATGCACACTAAAGGCATACTCCAGAGAAAACCAAACGATTCCAGTGATACCATTTTAAAGGCGGGGCAGTAAATCTGGTCAAGTCCTACTTTATTGCTGTGACATTACCCAATACAATCTTTCAAAGTGTCTCTCTGACTGCACTTAGTCAGCATCAACGAGTCAGTGTGCCCATACTGCAGTGTATCTTTATCACATATAGAGTGATGTGTATATTTGGCATTAGAATTTGATGTTTTCTGGGAGATTACAAGACATTTAACCGTGGATCATGTACAGAACATTTGTTATTAATTATTTACTTTCCATAGCTGCTTAGAGTTCCACCATATGGCACAAGGCTAAAATCAACCACAGACAGCATGGCTGACTATTACAGTGCACATGCACACACTCATGCAGGCGCAATTTGGAAACACCAACTGATCTAACACGTTATTTTTTTGCGATGAACCCAGGGTTCCCCAGAGGAAACTCCACACAAGCAGCAGCCAGGATGGGGAAGGTCTCTGGATGTGTGATTCAACAATACTAACCACAGTACCTTTGTGCCGCTACGAAATTAATATATTACGTAATAGAATTGTGTAGAAAATTTCACAAATACAATATACACAAAATTGCACATCGCACCCTGAAATATAAACCCAGCTATACATTTATACATTTTGATCCTCAATATCATAGTGAAAATTACACTTAAAATTGACCAGTTAATAAAATTTAATTAGTAAAGTATATGAAGTTATCAGTAAATTTCTAGATTGTAATGTGGGGGTGTTTTTCTGTAGCATTTGTTCAGGTTAAGAGGAAAATGGATGCTGCCAGTGCACCCAAATTCCAGAGGAAAACCTCCAACCTAAACAACTTGATAATGAACGATCGTAAAAACACACCCCAAAAGAAAAAAACGAAATAAAAAAAGCTGATTTTCTTTCTTTTTTTTTTTTACTTTTCAGATCTCCACATGGCTGGAAAATATATTTGAATACTATTTATTTATGTATTTATATATCAGGTTGTATGACATAAATGTGTATGATGGTTTTCTGGTGCTGTTAGTATAAAAGCTTAGTGATGCCTTAAAACCTACGGGTCTAATCCCAGCACACCTTATAAGAGGGCACACAAAAATTGGGGATATTTTAATTACATTTTTGTGAGCAACCCTAATTTTTGTGAGCAGTAATTAAATCCCCCTATGTAGTAATTGTATTTATAACAGTAAGACAGACGTTTAGAATACGTTTTCTGGATATGTATTTTGGGTTTAATGCACCGATTCCACATACAGTCAGAAACCGGAGGAACTTACTTGATTGCCACAGGATGGTCCAGAGCAGAGCGCTCCTCAACCACATGAGGAGATTCACAACGGGCTCCATCGTTCAGGTACATTCAGCACTCCATATGTCCTATCTGCTCCTACCTACTTTGAATGTTTCCATTGTAGCTTCTCCTCTGCGAACTTCACTATTCAAACGATTCTTCCTTCACTTTAATAGCAGCGCACAGTTCTGTCCTTAACTGCACGGTTATAGATAACTGCATGTATAAAGTAGCTTGCTTATTTAACGCGCTCCACGTGTATTAAAATAATGGGATATTCCCCGTATTTGGTGCTCAACTCTCACATCCACAGTTCTTCCCCGTTGCTCTATCCGTGCTCGAGCGTCTCACTGGCATTTCAAAACGGGTTAAAAATGCACGAAGGAGCTCTGCGCACCTGTTTACTGCTTACACTAAACAACGACTTAATAGACTTAATTGATGTACAGTTCCAGTGTGGTTTGGAAGTTTGGTGGTGGAGCTTTGGTGCACCCTTTCTGCGCTCTACCTTCTCCTACTACTCTCCATCCTCCGTCTCCAGGGTGACCGTCCTCGCGCTCAAAATCCGCCCATTCTAAGTGACGTAAGATAAGGAGGCGCGGCTTCGGGATATATAATATATCCAAACGTTATCAATGCATGTAACCATCCAAAGATGTTGGGATTTATATACAGTTTGTTCCTACAAGCGGTCGCACACGATCACAACAAATCAGGTATTAAATGGGTGGCGGACCATTGTCAGCATATACAAACCGGATTCCAAAAAAGTTGGGACACGAATGCAATGATGTGGAGGTGCGAACATGTAATATTTTATTCAGAATAGAACACAAATCACAGATCAAAAGTTTAAACTGAGAGAATGTATAATTTTAAGGGAAAA
>JAUZSU010130689.1:0-16793 GCA_034780255.1 Parotocinclus maculicauda
TGAGGCTGTAGTTGCTGCCAAAGGTGGTTCTACAAAGTATTAAGCAAAGGCTGTGAATACTTATGTAAATATGATTTATTTGTTTTTTAATTTGAATAAATTTTCAAAACTCTCAAGAAAACTTTTTTCCCATGGTCATAATGGGGTATTTTGTGTAGAATTTTGAGTAAAGAGAATAATTTAATACAATTTGGAATAAGGCTGTAACGTAACAAAATGTAGAAAAAGTGAATACTTTGCGGATGCACTGCATCTATGAATAAATAGGCACAGTTCATACCACCTTATTGTCTTAAGTTAACTGCTACAGTCAAGTCTATGGACAGAATATGGTCACAAATCAATCTAAATAAATTCAGAAGTAAACTTAGTAGTTGCTGCAAAGATGAATTTGTTGTGTTGACCCATTAAAAAAGGGAAAAGCATTTGTGCAATACAGAATCTGGATGAATGCAGATAGTGGTACTCGGAAGTTTGTGAACCCCTTAGAGTTTTATATATTTCTGTGCATGCATGCGGGGGTGCCTGTGCAGCAATAACCGCAACGGCAAACGATTCTGGTAACTGTTAATCAGTCCTGCATTTCAGCAATTCAGCTTCAACTCTGGGATGTTGGTGGGTTTCCTTACATTAACTGCTCGCTTCAGGTCCTTCCTCAAAATTTTGATGGGATTAAGGTCAGGACTTTGGCCATTCCAAAACATTAACTTCATTCTTCTTTAATGATTCTTTGGTAGAACGACTTTATCATAATTTGTCATTATTTTGCTGCATGACCCACCTTCTCTTGAGATTCAGTTCATGGGCAGATGTTCTGACATTTTCCTTGAGAATTCTCTGATATAATTCAGAATTCATTGTTCATGACAGTTTCATGGACTGATGAGACAAAGATTTACCTTTACCAGTGTGATGGAAAGGCTAAAATTTGGAGAAAGAAATGATCTGCTCATGATTCCAAACATACAAGCACATCTGTGAAATGCAGTGGAGGTAATATCATGGTGAGAGCTTGCATGATGACAGCAGGACAATTAAATCAGAGGTCAACTGATTTTTTTTACTTGACAAATTAAAGAAAGATACAGTCAAACTGATTGGGAGATACTTTGTTATGTAACAAGATAATACTGGCCTAGTCAATTTCCAGACTTAAACCCTATAAAAAATACATTTTACCTGCTGAAGAGGAGACTGAAGGGAGTAACCCCTCAAAACAAACACCAACTGAAAAAGGCTGCAGTGAAAGCCTGGAAATGCAAAACTTTAGTGATGTCAATGGATCACAGGCTTAATGTAGTTCTTGCAAGCAAAATATCTTGCAACTAAATATTAAGTTTTATTCAGTTTAATCTATTTTAAGTTGATCTGTTCCAATGCTTTTGCTTACATGAAAAAATAGGTGGGTTCAGTCAAATTGTGCACTTTCAAACTGTGTATCAGATCCAGATGTAAATACTCAAAAATAAAAGGTAAAATGTAGATCTTTTGTAAATATTTAAGTTTACAGTTTACAGCAAAGTTTTCAGTTTTCAGCAAAAATAAAGATTGACTTTACTGTTCCAATACTTTTGGAGGAGAGTGTACATGCTTGGACCCAAACTAGATTGTGTCAAAAGTCCAGGCTGGTTGATGTTGTGTAATGATATGGGTATGTTTTTACAATTTGGGTCCCAAAGATAATAGATCATGCCTATATGTCACAATATTATTAATGGTTATCCTTGTACAACCCCAATTCCAATTAAGTTGGCACGTTGCATAAAACAAATAAAAACAGAATATGATGATTTGCAAATCCTTTTTAACCTATATTCAATTGAATACATTGCAAAACAAAATATATTTAGTGTTCAAACAGATTTTATTGTTTTTTTGCCTTTTTAATTTGATGCCTGCAACAGGTTCCAAAGAAGTTGGGACAGGGGCATGTTTATCACTGTGTTACATCACCTGTCCTTTTAACAACAATCAATATGCGTTTGGGAACTGAAAACACTAATTGTTAAAGCTTTGTAGGTGTAATTCTTTCCCATTTTTTCTTGATGTACAACTTCAGTTGCTCAACAGTATGGGGTCTCCGTTCTTGTATTTTGGGGTTCATAATGCACCACACATTGTCAATGGGAGACAGGTCTGGACTGCAGGCAGGTCAGTCTAGTACCCGCACTCGAACTTACTACGAAGTCATGTTGTTGTAACGTGCAGAATGTGGCTTGGCATTGTCTTGCTGAAATAAACAGGGACGTCCCTGAAACAGACACTTGAAGGGCAGCATATGTTGCTCCAAAACCTGTATGTACCTTTCACCATTAATGGTGCCTTCACAAATGTGCAGGTTACTCATGTCATGGTACTAACACACCCCCATACCATCAGAGATGCTGACTTTTGAACTTTGTGCTGAGAACAAACAGTCCTTTTCCTCTTTGGTCCAGATGACACAATGTCTATGATTTCCAAAAACAATTTGAAATGTGACTCGTCAGACCACAGGACACTTTTCCATTTTTCGTCAGTTCATCTCAGATGAGCTCGGGCCCAGAGAAGCCAGTGGCGTTTCTGAGTGTTTTTGATATATGGCTTTAGCTTTGCATGATAGTTTTAACATGCACTTGTAGATGAAGCAACGTGTTCACTGACAATGGTTTTCTGAAGTGTTCCTGAGCCCATGTGGTAATCACTGTTACAGAATCTTGGTTTTTAATGCAGTGCCACCTGAGGGATCGAAGGTCATAGGCATTCAATGTTGGTTTTTGGACTTGCTCATAAGGTGGTGACCCTCGGCTATCCTTGCTTGTAAATGACCGAGACTTTTTAGGGATTCTCCCTTTATACCCAGACATAACACTCATGTGTGTTCCAAACAGGTATTTTTGAGCATTCCTCAACTTTCCCAGTCTTTTGTTGCCCCAGTATTAACTCTTTTAGAATGTGTTTCAGGCATCAAATTCCAAATAAGTGAATATTTGCAGAAACAATAAAGTTTATCCATTTTATCCATTATTCAAGTGAATATGGGTTGAAAAGGATTTGCAAATCGTATTCTGTTTCTAGTTATGTTTTACACAATGTCCCAACTTAAGTGAAATTGTTGTTGTATGTAAGCAGGTCCCAACTGAGCAAAGCCTGCAAATGGCTAAAACAAGGTGGAATATTTCCCTGTCCGAACTTTGGTGGTGCAACAGCTAATGCACTAGACAATGGACCAAAAGGTTTAGGGTTCAAGTCTCTTTGCTGCTAAGCTGTCACTGACAGGTCAATGAGCAGGGTATTTTTTTTTATTGTACAGCTGCATTAGCTACAAGTTTCTATGATTGAGTGTGTCTTCTAAATGGCTAAAGTTAAAGCATAAATAAGATGTTTTATCACAGAAAAAGCTAAATGTCTAAATCCAACTTACTTAATACTAGAAACTTAAACGTTATTTAATTGAAATTGTATTATTTACTTAATACAACTTAACTGTTTCAATTAACATCTGCGCCACCCAAGGAGGATGGGTCCCTTATTAAGTCTTGGTCCTCCCAAGGTGTCTTCCTTCTATATTCAGAGTTTTTCCTTATCACTTTCACCATAAGCTTGCTCAATTTGATTTGGCATTTTAAGATAATATTATATTATAAGGCTGCTTTGAGACAATGCACTATTGTAGAAAGTGGTATCTAAATAAATTTGACTTTGACTTTGACATTGACAACTGATTGGGGTAAATGGTGGATGGATAGTAAGAATGATGGATGGATGGATGAATGAATACAAACACACACACACACACACACACACACACAAATACGCACAGACACAGACATACACACACTTACACATCTACAGACAAACACACACACACACACACACACACACACACACACACTTATATGCGCAAGCTGAAGTACATGTTAGGCTTCATTTCCATGTTCTTAATAAGTGCTGAATCCACACACTCATGTTCATTCCTCTCTCATTATGTCAGAGGATTAAAATGCTGTCATGTGTGACCTTTTGCAAAACATATCATCTCTGGCTCATAGCAGCTAAAATTAATCGAATGTCCTTCTCCTTCATGACGTGCAAACTCTCTCAGATTAATTAGGGTTGTTCCTCACCTTAAACCACTGCACCTTTATATGTAAGATTCATCTCTTGTTCTCCCCAAACACAGCATGTACAGGAACAGATTTCAATTTCATATTCAACAAGAATCATTCAGATCTCCACCAGATGCTTTCATGCTAGATGACTGAAGGCTATTAGACAAATCACAGAAAGAGTGTGTGTGTGTATTCAAACATGATACTCTCCTTTAGAAAGCACATCTATATTTTTGAAAGCATTTTATTTTTTATATGATATTTGGATGGCATTCAGAGAGATTTAAGTAGTAGATGTAGATTAAGTCCAATTTTTTCTTTAAGTCTAATTAACATATGTGCATTTCATTATTACAACCCCAAATAATAAAAAAAAATGTAGGGGTTGGGAAATTAAAATAAAAAATACAATGTTCCTTACATTTCCTTTCTCATGTGTTCAATTCCATACATTATGAACTGAATATATTCTGTGTTTTGTCTGGTCAATTTACAGTGACTAACTAAAGACCCATTCCTGCATTTCAGGGCTGTAACACAAAAAATGTTGGTATGGAAGCAATTTAGAGCTAGTAACGAATGAAAAAAAATATAATACTGTTTTTTTCAGAAAGGTAATGTCAACAGGTGAAAATAATCATTTGGTAAATAAATGATTTTAAAAATCTGCATCCAGGAAAGGCTTAGTCGTTGATGAGTCATAGGAGTTTGTCAACAAATATGTGATAAAGACTAGAAGGAATATTTCTATATTTTAATTTAATCTACTTGTAGCTGATAAGAGTCTGAATGGTTATTTTTGCCTTTTGTCTGGAGTACACAGCGGAGTACACAGCTTCATTCACAACTTTTCTGGGCTTAAAGGCATCAAAGATGAACCATCACAAAGTGGAAATGTGTATTGTGGTCAGCTGAATCAGTATTCCAGGTCTTTTTTTTTTTTTTTGATGAATACTGTGTGCTTTGGATGAAAGATTAAAAGGACCATAGACACTCAGCAAATAGTCCAAAAGCCAGGGTCTGTCTGGTATGGGGTTGTATTAGTGCATTTGACAAAAATCATCTACACTCTGTAAAAAAACATTAATGCAGGAAAATGCATTAAGATTTTAGAGCAGCTTTAATTCAAGATTGAAACACCTACCTCTCTCTTGCTCACCTTCACTGACCTTCTAATTACTCACACTTGGTGCTCATCTTCTTTTACACTATTTATATGATCTGTCACCTCATCTTCCTTGCTAAGTCACTTCTTTCCTCATTTCTAAGCATGCTATCGTACATTCTTGATCGTATTGCTTACCTGTTTGTGATCCATTTCCATCCTCCGACCTCGAACTCAGAGACCAGATGACAGAGCTTCACAACCAGCTCGGTGAGGTAACACGGGCTGATACTCAACTGATTGCTGGACAGAATGTTTTGAGCTCGGTGTTACCCACTGGATTCAGTTCAACTACCCTCCCGTCCCCCTGGCTCCCTTGCTCCAACTTCCGCCTACAAGATCACACTACCCAATTAGTATGAAGGCTACTTAGACTACTGCAAGGGATTTCTGCTCCAGTGCTACTTGTATTTTACGCATTGGCGAAAGAATTCCCACCACCCTTTCTGCTCACTGGTCTTACGTTGGTGCCATTGATCTTCTAGTGTAAGCACCACTACCCAAGGCCTGTCTATATCATCTGTCTCCAGCAGAGGAGGGAGCCATGACTGACTAAATTTCCAAGTATTTCAGATTCGGCCTGACTCGTCCCTCCACCTCGCCCTTATCTGCAGGGTTCAATTTCATGCCCATATCTGAATCCTTTCTAAAACCTTGCAGTGACTAAAAGGAGCTTAATTTCATCAAGGAGGAAGACGAATGGAAGACCACCTTCAGCACCAGCTCAGGCCACTGCGAATACTTTGTGATGCCCTTTGGTTTGGCCAATGCCCCATCAAAACTTTCATTAATGATGTTCTCTGGGACATACTGGGTTGTTTCATGGTGGTGTACTTAGATGACATCCTGATCTACTACTTCACCCAAGTCCCTGGGCATCCTGACCCAAGTTGGCCCTTCGTCATGGAAGGGCAGCATGCCTTCTCGTTGGGGGTAGGTGCCGTGCTCTTTCAGCGTCTGGGTGAGCTGCCCAAACTACACCCCATCGCCTTCTTTTCCAACAAGCTCACACCTGTGGAACGAAACTACAACATGGGGGATTGTGAGCTCCTAGCCATAGCCATAACCTGGCTCTTGAGGAATGAAGGCATTGGCTGGAGGGAGCCCAGCACCCATTAACAGTCCTCACTGACTACAAGAATCTGAAGTACCTTCACTCTGCCATCTCTTACTGACCCGTTTTGAAGGACACCAAGGTGGATGCTCTTTCGTGCAGCCCCGAACACTACTCAGATGCCACAGAGGTCTTAGAACCCATTTTGCTCACCTCATGCATTCCTGGAGCTATCCACTAGCACTTCGAGCAGAAATTAGACAACACCCTCACACAATCACACATCCCTCTGGGGCACCCTGTTGACAGGAAGTATCCCAGAGGTCATCCTCACTGACCAGGGCCTCCATTCACGTCCGCAGTGTAGTCTGAGTTTCTACAAAATCTGGGAGGAGCTGTCAGCCTCAGGCCGGGGGCCCAATGATCTGTGTGAACAGGTGAACCAGGAACTAGGGAAATTTCTGCGACTTTTCTGAGCACACAACCTGATCGATTGGGCACGCTTCCTCCCATGGGCAACAAAAAAACCCTTCTAGTGTGTGCTGGGCTTTCAGCCCCTTGTTTTTTTAATGCACATATACAGGGTCATAGGTATATAACAGTATGGGGAGAAAGAGGCAGTTACAAAACTTAGACAAATTAGCAACACACATTAAGACAAGACAACAGCCAGATAGTGTTGAGTCTTCCTCTTTATATTGATGAAGGTCACCAAGCAGGGCTGTAGTAGGGGAATATGGGATGCTCAAATTGAGGATCTTGGATAGTTCGCCCATAACCTCAGACCAAAACTGCCTTACAGGGGGGCAGTTCCAAAATGCATGATAGTGATTGTCTATTGTGCGTGGACAGTGTGTACAGGTGTTGGTGAGACCCATTAGGTGCATTTTATGGGTAGTGATATGTATTCTATGTAATATTTTGTATTGAATTAACTGTATGTTAGAATTGGGTGACATTGTAAATGTGTTGCTACAAATTATTTGCCAGTTATTTTCTGTTTGAGTCTCAAGGTCTATTTGTCTATTGGTAGTGAAATGGTGCTGTCATGATGTACTTGTAGGAAAAGTTTATAGATTTTTGAGAGTAGCTTGGGTTTGAGTTTACTCAGTGGGGTGGTGATGCATAAAAGCCTCCCTGAACCCAAGAGTTGGTTGTTGGCGGTGGTTAGAGTGGTGCCGAGTGGAGAGAATAAAACAGGGAATCTTCCAGGTGGTCACCAGGTGTTGCGCAATTTGTTCTGCAATTTAGACTATGTAGCAAAAGTGTATGTAACAAAACTATGTAAGACTAGACTATGCAACAAACAAGACTGTAACAAAAACATGCTACATCATGTCAGCCAAAGAAAGTGCACACTAAAGAAAGTGACTCCAATGCACATGACTAAATCTTGAGGCAGTGAAAAAAAGGTTGTTTTATTCTCTGTTACATCTTTTGCTCTATAAGGACTGTGCAATGAAGACAAGTCAGTGGAGGGAGTTTGACACTCTGGAGGGAGTTTGATGCTATGCAGCATAGACTAAATGCCATTATTAAGAGCAGTACTGCTGTTGTTATTTTACATTTTATTAATATTATTATTTCTAGCTTCATGGTTGGGTTCTTTGCAACACTATATTTCTTCTAGCAGAGTTCAATTATAAACGTAGGATGCACGTTTCCACTAATGATCATTCACACATGCACTTACAAACAGAAAACTACTCACATGGGTTGTTACTGATTCTACTACAGTAAATTGTTTATTAAAACATATACTATTCCCCAAACTGAAGCAGTCACAAAGTCACTAATAACGTTTTTAGTTCTGTTAATGAACCATTAATTTTGTTAATATGCAGTAGTTCAAAACTATCTTGAATATTAAACTTGACTAAAATATGTAATTAATACAGAAAACCAAATTAGATAAATGTGGTTGTTTGGTAAGGAGTTGAATAAGTTATAATAAAATACAAAGTCATATATATAATATATCTTTATTAAGGAATAAAATTCAGAGATTCCAATCTAGAAGCATAGTTAACTGAGATCAAGCTTGGGACTTCACACATTTCTACCCTGCACTGATGATCTTACCACCTAATGAGGCACATGGATTTAGCACAAGCATAAGGAGAAATAGCTTGCATTAACACTGAGGAACGTAATTGCGTGCAGATGCTGCTAGCTTAGTTTGCTTCTCAAGTGTCTGTCACAAGTATTTCAATAGGGGAGATGGAACACATTGTCGATAGTAATATGACTGCATGTCTATGGTAATTAACGAATGGCATTTAAAGTCAGGGCCAATGCAGCTGGGTAAAAAAAAAAATGGGTAAGAAAATTAAAAGAGTGGTTCTGAGCTAAGTTGTCTACTTGTTTTGGCCTTGAGGTGGAAGGAGATGGGAATTTAGTGGCCATATCCACTTAGAGATCTAAATTTTTCTGCCTGGTTCTGTGTATTTCATTCAGGGCCATAATGAAAGCCGCTTAATTGTGTTCTGTATCTGAATACAATTATTTTGCCCTACAGTGTATTCAGAAGACTTATTAGGCACTTAGTTGTGAATGTCCTTATTCCAAACACGTATAAGTTTGTCCCCTTGTTTCATTAAATAGAGTGCAGATGCAGGGTTTATCCGATCACTAAACATGAATGCCTTCTTGTATAAAAACTGTCTACTCATAAGAGAACACCAGAGAGTGAACGTCAGCATGCAGGGTTTTAAATAATTATAAATGATAAACTATAGTAATTTGCTCAGTGTCACTACCATATCTCATTCAAAGAAGGTTGTATTAATTGGTTGATTAAGTGATCCTATTCACAAGAGGTTGGTAGAAGAGGAGCTCTAATCATATGGGTTGCTTAAAAAAAACACTCAAAACCCCAAATAATAATAATAATAATAATAATAATAATAATAATAATAATAATAATAATAAGACAAAGAACTCTTAGGCATATTATATTGTATTGTATTGTATTATATTATATTATAGTTCGTCTTGCGAACTCACGGCTCTCAAGCTGCCCTGCAGATCCCTGGTGTCTAAGCTGTTCGCAGACCTCCGGCACAATGGCTGTCTTTGGGTCCCATGGTACCCCATCATGGAATTCGGGACTTTCGGCTTATAAGCCCGTACCGGACTCTCTTGTGGGACTTTTTCCTATTTTTGGTTATGCCTGGCTTTTTGTGTTTTAAATAAATGTTTGTTTCAATCATTCGTTGTCTGTCTGTGGACACTGCATTATGGGCTCCGACTTCAAAACCCGGTAGGGATCCTGGGGATTTGGCGAGACCAGGAATGGTCTTGCAAGATCCCTGGGACTCCCTATCGTAACAGGATAAGGGAAACAAATAAATATTTAAAACACAAAAAGCGAACAGCTTGGACAGGGCAGAAAAATGGCCTGCATGGCAGAGTTCCAAGAAGAACATTAAAGCTCATCTCAATTTTTCCAAAACACATCTTGGTGATCCCCAAGACTTTTGGAAAAACATTCTGTGGCAAAAGTTGAACTCTTTGGAAGGTGTGTGTCCCATTACATCTGGCGTAAAAGAAACACTGCATTTCAGAAAAAGAACATTATACCAACAGTAAAATATGGTGGTGGTAGTGTGATGGTCTGGGGCTGTTTTGCTACGTCAGGACCTGGAAGACTTGCTGTGATAAATGGAACTATGAATTCTGCTGTCTACCAAAAGATCCTGAAGGAGAACGTCTGACCATCTGTTCATGACCTTAAGCTGAAATGAACTTGGGCTTTGCAGCAAGACAATGATCCAAAACACTCCAGCAAGTCCACCTCTTAATGGCTACAGAAAAACAAAATAAAGACTTTGGAGTGGACTAGATAAAGTCCTGACCAATATTGAGACCATGGCAAAAAACTAACTTCTTGATCTTACTGATTGCTTTCTGTGCTGTCTTCTGCCACCCATGCTCAGAACGCTATTCAAGCAGGGGCTCCATTCACAAGTGGACACTGGACTTATCGTGGAGGCACTCATCGCACTGGCCAACCGACTGAACCACCTCCAGGGCATTTGCCCTGCCGGCCCTAATGTTCCACTGACGCAATTGGACCCCAGCTGAACAACAGCGACGCTAGGAGATGAGATTGTGTGTCTACTGTGGCTCAGCTGATCACCAGCATGCCTAATGTGACATGGCACTTCCTCGCCCCCGTGCCTGCTGCACACTGTGGCATTCATCTTCTTGTATGAGCTCTGTACAGATACCTGGTCTCAGTGTCTTGCAGCATTGATCAACTTTGGCACTGAGGTGGATTTCATCGACGACCGGCTGGCAAAAGATACACAACCCCCACAAAAGACAAAAGACACACAAAAACACAACCCCCACATCTCCTGAACAGATTGTGACATCCTCGAGTGGTCACCAACGTGCCTCCATTTGTGCCTCAAGCAGCAAACCCTTTTTCATGTCCCCACAAATATCACAATCTCCTCTCAGGCTGTTAATTCCATGGCTTGGCACCTCATCATGACTCGGACGGCCAGTACAAGTACTGAGTCACACCCTTTGGATTGTCCAATGCCCCAGCCACCTTCCAGTCCCTTATCACAGGCTGTGATTGCTTATCTGGATGATGCCTTCATCTGTACTCCGTCGTTGTCACAACACTGTCAGACTGTCATACTGCCTGAAGGAACAGCACCTGCAAGTCGAGAAGTGTAAGTTCCTTGGATACATTATCTCGCTCTCAGGGATCGAGATGGACCCCCAGAAGATCATGGTAGAGTTCCAGTGCCCTCACATTCAGGGCATGAAGGACCTGCATTGCTTCCTGGGGTTTGCCAATTTCTACTAGTGGTTCATCTTGTCCTTCAGCTCCATCTCCGCACCACTAAGCAACCTTCTCTGGGGAGGCACAGGCAAGCTGAACTGGGGCCCAGGGGCTGAGCAGACCTTACTCCAGAAGACAGCCTTCATGCAGGCTCCTACCCTCAAGCACCCCAATCTGGAGCTTCCCTTCGTGCTGAAGGCTGATGCGTCCAACACCGGCTTTAGAGCCGTGCTCTCCCAAGGCCAGGCTCCCCTGATTTTGGTAGCCTTCTACTCCCACAAGCTGACCCCCGCTTAAAGGAATTATGTGGTCGGCAACTGGGAGCTGCTGGCCATTAGACTCGCCTTGGAGGAATGATGGCACTGGCTGGAGGGGGCGCGACACCCGATCGTCATCTACATTGATTAAAGGAACCTTAAATATCTCAAGGCCAACAAATGGCTCAACCGCTTCCACTTTATTATCGCGTACTGACCAGGCAATTGCAACTTGCAACGAGACTGAGCCCAGTTCACGCAAAAAAACCCAACCTGCCACCTTTCTGCTTTGTCAAGGCTTTCCAGTCGGTGGTGAACCAGGAGATACAAGATGCACTTTCCAGTATTATGGTTCCCAGCAAATGCCCAGTTCAGAGAATCTACGTGCCCCAGGACGTCCTCAATTGTCTCGTGGTCTGGGCCCACATCTCGCTCACTTTAGGTCATCCAGAAGTGTTCTGAACCTTGGCCCATCTCCAACAACATGACATCCAGAAGTTAGTGGCTTCTTCCTCAGTTGCCTACAACAAGGTCCTGAATGCACTCCCTGTTGGATGTCCCATGTCCAGCTGTTGGACATCCCCACATGTCCTTCATCACCAACCTTCCCACGTCACAGGGCCAGACCACCATCCTTACAATCATGGACCACTTCTCCCAAGCCATAAAGTTCCCCCCATTCTTCAAGTTGTCCACAGCAGCAGAAGCTCTGTTCCATTCTGTATTCACTCAGTTCAGTATCCCATAAGTCATCCATACCAACCGGGGCCCCCGGTTCACATACGCCTTCTGGTCCACACTCCTAAATTAACTGGTGGTAGCCTTACATCAGGGTATCACCCCCAGTCCAACAGGCAGTGCGAGTGGGTGAATCATGAGCTGGGCAAATTTCTTTGGCTCTTATGCTCCCACAATCTGACCTACTCTGGGTCAAGATAGCCCAGAACTCCCTTTGCGAATCCTCCACCAGCCTCACACCCTTCCAGTGCATACTGGGCTTCCAGCCTGTATTTGTCCCGTGTAACCCGACACCCTTGGACACCCCAACGGTTGATGATTGGCTCCGCTGAAGTGAGACCTTCTGGGGGCAAACCCACCAAGACATCTCAGGGGTCATCCAAAGAGGCACAGGCAGACCAAAGGCTCTGCCCAACTTGGAGTGTGGCTCTCGACCTTAACATGCAGAGGAGTAAAAAACTGCTGCCCATTGGACATAAACTATGTCACCTATAAGCTGCTCCTACTAGCCCACATGCACGCTCACCCATCTTTTCATGTTTCTCTTCACATGCTTTTCACCTGGAGTGCTGGATGAGAGCCCTGGGATGGATGGCGCACCCAGGTGGTCGCGGTGCAGGGGCCGCTGGGCCTTTAATCAGTACCTCCACGTTCCGTCACTAATCCTTTCTCCACATCCCTTCACTAACGTCTTTGTTCACTTTCACTGTAGCTTTTGTGTTCATCACTCATGCATGCCTGACTCTTGTTTCGTATACTTGCAAAGTTTTTTGTTTTGCCACATGCTACACGTGCATTCTATTGCTTGCTCCTCATATCGTCTATAGTTACTTCCGTGTTTCTTGTTAAGTCTTCCTCTGTCTCGTCCTCCATCATCCCACTGTCCTCATCTACCGCTTATCCTAATCTCTGTTGTGTTTTATAATAAAGCCTCTCTGAAGCAACCCTGTCGTCCTTTTCAGGTTGTGACAAGGTTCTAAATAAACCTACAAGCACACTGTGATTTCCTAACAGTCCCGAGAGACTCCATTTTTTAAATGAAACTGTTTACTAAGCAAAAGCTCCTTGAATATGTACTTTACAACATATAGGAGGAATTAAACACTTTTACAGCATTAAATATGCAATTTTTTTCAGTCCCTCACTTTTAGCATTCTTGCCATTTTTATTTCAGTGCATTGTTCTGTTGATGAGAATATTAAATGAAAAGAAAAGGACATGTTCCATTAATGAAAAAACAAAGAACAGAAGCAAAAACACCGGTCTCAGTGGGAAATGCATAAAAATTATGCTAATAGATTTATTTTGCAGCTTATGAAGGTCTGAAGGTTAAATTTAGTTCCATATATTGTAATTATACAGAATGCAGTTAAGTAGAATAAGGTGCTCAACAGCAGTAGGCTGATTATGCTTGAACAGATTTAATGTGGCAGAGGCATATGAGGCATATGGGTGAGAAAGTTTTTGAAACTCTATGCTTCTTTAAAAGTAAATTATTAAAAAAAGTAATCAAATAAGTTTGAAGGTAGTTCCCTTAAAAAAAACACAAAGTAAAGATTTGTTCATGACAACCATGCCTCTAGAGGGTTAAAGCTAGACTAGGATACAAAGGCATTTTGGAAGTATTAAGAGCATGTTTGTCATCTGCTACCATTGTCACAATACCTTTCCATACCATCAAATTACAGTGAAACCATGGATATTTTTTTGCATCCAAATTTGTGCCAATAAAATCCAAAAGAAGAAGAGAAACTAAAGCTTTGATCATAGGCATATTATATTATATTATTAATCATATAATAATAAAATAGTACAATATAATTTAATATAAATATGTCTATTACTGATGTATTTTCAAAAACACCAGTACATGATTAATAGATTACTTTTACATTTGGGGAATTTAGCAGAAGCCCTTGTCCATAGTGACTTACTGCTGATATAATCTTCATCAAACCTTCTGTTCCAGAGTCCAGTATCTTAACCGCTAAGCTACACAGTCCCCCAGTATGGTGGCACAGTAATTTTCTGGGCCACCTTACAGCTTCCCCTTTCTATGCCTGCTTGTAGTTTGCATTACAGTCAGCAAGCACTTTTATTCACTCACTCATATTGAGACACGTGTGAGATGCCATTTGACCTTTTTTGTGTGGGAGGAAATAATCCCAAAATACACTGTACACTTGGTAATACTAAGCTCATGTGTGTCTGCTCAGCCATAGAAACTAAGTCTATGAAGTGTCTAATGAAAATGTGTTGTGTTGTTTCATGACAGTGGCACACTAAGAGTCACTGAGTGCTTCAGTATGACCCTGTGGTAGATGATGTGGTAATGGGAGGGAGTGCTTTGCGTGCTTGTATTCAATATCACAACTTCTTACAGCCTCAGTACTGGCATTTTTTGTTTATGAAAATTGCATGGCTCTATGCGTAAAGTTATTTACATTTATGAACCAAATTATTGATATGTTTGCATTGCATGGTATTTAAACAAACAAAAATTGGTACTGGAATAATGATTAGACTTGCCCTGGTTTACACTCCTGGTCAAATGTTCTTTCTTGATACAGCCTCTGTTTTAATCTGATCAAGCTGACTTTTAGCTTTTTATAACACAAACTGAGTATATTGGTTTAGTTGTGTGTCTCTTATGACTGAGCATCAGTTAACTGGAAATGGTCTCTGGTGATCGGGTGTCATGAAGGGGCATTTTCAATTACAGTGCTGAGTGCCAGCTCAAAAGCACACTGACAGATGAGAGGAGAATTGAAGGTCTGAAAATACTTTGTAACAAAAGATCCAAACCGTGTACATGCTGCCTCAGGGGTGTGTGTAGGGAGTCAAGTTTAAGTATCATTGTGAGGACCAAATGTTAGAAGATTTTATTTACCTTGTGGTTGCGTTTTTTCTGGCACAAATTTTAAAAAAGCATTTTTTCCCTAAAACTGCAACTTAAAAGTTTAAAGTTTCTGGGGTTAATGTTTGCGTTAGGTTTTGGTGTAGCATTATTTTAGTAGTAAAATTATGTCAATTATAGAAGGACAAATGCTCTGTGTGTGTGTGTGCGTGCATGTGTGTGTGTGTGTGTGTGTTTGTGTGTGTGTGCACGCACAGTGCTTACACACCTGCCACAGGCCAGACTGGCACAGCCGTTGCCATACACACGTTTACAAAAGCAAATGGATCAGCTGATGAGAGAAACAGTGACAGAGAGACCAGCCGTCTCAACCATTTCCTCTGGCCTTGAGTTTAGCTCTAATACACATAGACCATGTTCCAAAAAAGAGCAAGTTTTTTTAGTTATCACGCACACATTAGTTGCATACTTGACAGGCACCTAATGAGAGACCATTATATAAATTTTTTTTTCTCAGTGCTGTTCCTAATCTATGTTTACAGTGGCCAACACCCACACCAAGATTAAAAAATAATTTCTTATTTTACCATTTTTCACTGTACTGTAAATTATATTTCTGATAGTGACGATTTAATTTAGCCATCAGTTAAAATTTTCCAACATGGACACAATCAGAACATGTTAAAGATAAAAGACTCTTTGGATCAAACATAAATCCCTTGATGCAATCACTGCCTGCGGCGTTACCATGCCATGCTCTTTGATAGTATTTTTGTGAGTGTAAATGCCAGGCATTTTTTAAAGTGATAATGTTACAAGACATACAGCTTGAGGGAGAAATGACTCTTAAAATGAAGGCAATAAAGACTGAATTCAATAAATGATTTATAGTACTTATCTCTAGAAATAATTGGTCCATCAATTCATGGTATGCAAACCAAAATAACAACAAGGTGGTTTGCATTATTACCTACTCATTTTAATGGAGTTTACTGACTGAAGCATGGTCTACTGGGAACCAAACTCCAGCGTACATAACTGGAACACATGAATAGCACATAAAGGCTAAAAAGTCACTTTTTTATGTTACTTATTTTTTGTATGAATCTATGTGTAAACTTGTTTTGGTAACATAATGAATTTTAATCTGCTTGACCATTCTAGACAAGTCATAACAAAGATGCAAAAAAAATCTTCCAGATTTTTTGTTTAGTAATCTGGAGAAAAATGTTAAAGAGCTTAAATTCTGTAGTTTGGCAGAGAGGTAGGCTATAACTTTAACAACAGTGACACTATTAATTCTAGAATGTGACCTCATTTTCATGGGTTATTAGCTTCTACTTGAACTCTTCAGCTAGTGGGTTGAAACTGGCACTGCTTAAGTTGGAAGAAAATTAATTTAACCAACAAAAGTCCTACTTAATCATTATTTTAAGAAATATCACAGAAATATTGTGGAAAAGGGTAATAATACCAAGGCAACCTGAGTTGGTAGCATTAAAAAGCTCTTGTAATGAGGTCACACTTCATTGAATTGATATTTTGAATGTTTTAAAAAGAGATTGTCTAATTCAGTTACATTAGACGGTTTTCGAGCATGAAAGTCCTTTTTAAAATCATACCACAGCATCTCAATAGGATTCAGGTCAGGACTTTGACTAGGCCACTCTAGAATCTTTATTTTGTTTTTCTTTAGCCATTAAGAGGTGGACTTGTGTTTTGGATCATTGTCCTGCTGCAAAGCCCAAGTTCATTTCAGCTTGAGGTCATGAACAGATGGTCGGACATTCTCCTTCAGGATCTTTTGGTAGACAGCAGAATTCATAGTTC
>JAUZSU010130700.1:0-16793 GCA_034780255.1 Parotocinclus maculicauda
GAAGAAGAGTGTTCTTCTTCCAGTATGAACAACCGTTTGATGTTTAGCTTCATCTAGGCGACGTCATTAGTTACTGGAGGCTGATAGCTGTATGGACTAAGTAGACTGGATATGATTTATAGAAAAGTCTTAGTTTAATAGTAATAAAAAAGTAGCTATACACTGTGCATAATTAAATAATGAAATTGTTGCTCATATTTTATTTTCATATCCGAAAAAATTAGGGGATATATTATTATGGGAGATTTCATTTTGAAGTGCCCCAACATTTGTGTAAGCAGTATAAAAAATCTTTTTTGCTCTAAAAAGCACTACACAGCTACACTACATGAACAGAAGTATTGGGACACCTACATGAGCTTTTAAAACATCCCATTCTAAACCAATAGGCATTAATATGTAGGTGGTTCCCGATTTAGAGCTATAACAGCTTCCACTCTTCTGGGAAGGCTTTTTTTAAATACAAGATTTGAGTGTTTCTTTGTGAATTTTTGCGCAGTCATCCAGAAAAGCA
Source organism: Parotocinclus maculicauda (assembly GCA_034780255.1). Lineage (NCBI taxonomy): Eukaryota > Metazoa > Chordata > Actinopteri > Siluriformes > Loricariidae > Parotocinclus > Parotocinclus maculicauda. The sequence goes on from JAUZSU010130700.1 coordinate 515, forward strand.
TTTGTGAAATCAGACACTGATGTTAAATAAAAGGGTCTGGCTCACAATTTGCACTAGTTCATCCTAAATGGGGTTGAGGTCAGGTCAAGGGGTCTTCCCTAAACTGTCCCAAAAAAAAGCATTTCCCTTCTCTGGAACTAAGGACCAAGTGATCTAAGCAAACCCCTGAAAAAGAACTCCATAGCATTATTTTCCCCCTACAAGTTTTATAGTTGATACAATGCAGTCAGGCAGGTAATGTTCTCCTGGCATTTGCAAAACCCAGGCACGTCCATTAGACCGTCAGATATAGCAGCGAGATTTGTCACTTCACAATACGTTTTGAATGCTTCAGAGAGTTGTGTCGGTCTCTCACCACTCAATTTAATGCTAAGCATTGTACTTAGTGATGCAAAGCAATGCAGCTGCTTAGCCATGGTAATCCATGCCATGAAGGTCTTGGTGCACAGTTTTGGTGCTGATGTTCATTCCTGTGGAGGTTTTAGAAGCTGCAGTTACTGAGTCAGCACAGTGTTGGTGACTGTTACGCACCGTGTGCCTCAGCACATACCACTTTGTAGTTTTAAGTGGTCTGCTACTTTGTGGCTGAGGTTCCTAAACGATTTAACTTTCATTAATACCAATCACAGTTGATCAGGAAACAGGAGAAAGTTGATCAGGAGAAATTTCACAAACTGTCTCGTTAGAACAAAACATTTTAAAAGTAGGCTGCATGGCTAGGTGCTTGATTATATGCAACTGGGGCAATGGGACTAAATAAAACACCTGAATTCAGTGATTAAGAGGTGTGTCCCAATACTTTTGCTCATATAGTGTATATAGGAACAATACACTATTTTGTGTAATAGATCAACAAACAACAGCGATTAAAAGAACAATACCTTTATAATGCAAAATATTCATTTCCTTACATACTTTTTAAAAAGTTTATAATTTTAAAAAGCTGTCATCTTGTTTGCTGGGCACAACTCTGCAGCAAAATTTCAGCTGCTCAAACATTTGCAGTTATAAACAAAATCTTTATGGCCAAACAATGAAAATGGCTTGAATAGCATAAATAGAAACATAGCCGGTTAACTATTGTGGTGACGTTTATACTTGTGTTAGAAATCCAAAAATCTGCTCACTCTACATCCAGGTATTAGTAATGCAGACACTCCTCTAGCCTTTATTTTTAGACTCAAACACATTAGAGGAAGAAATACAGTAAGCAGCAGGAGCAAAATCTGCCTGTACAATCACAGATGTGCATCTGGACAGAGTTTTGTAAAAAAAACAGCAGGTAATTGTACCTGTTATTTTACATTGGGAAGGACAGTGAAAAACACTGATATGGCTGATGCAGATGGGAATAAAACCACAGAATGGTAACAAAGAAAATGAGCCCAAGATCCCAAGTAGTTTAAATCCCATCGAGACAAGCCTGTAATAATAGTCTTGATAGTATAGCGTGCTATTGTGAGAGGGTGGCTGCTTTAGGGGACCTGCGTGAGCTAAATTGAAACAAGTTACATTACCCAGCTCGTGCCTACTGAGTGAACTGGGATAGTTGGAAGTAACTGCTGGAAGGAAATGAATATTTTTTCACCAAATAGTTTGTTCATAAGATTTGGGAACGTCACAAAGCCAGTGCTGTGAACCGACTGAATCAAGTGACGTTACACCCCATAATAAAACTTCCAAAAACCGCTAATTTAAGACACTTAAACTGTGGAAAGCTGTGAGAAGGGTAAATGAGCGTTATTAGCCAAGCACCAGCATTCCTGTCCGAGCCACAATCCGACACCACTAACTCAGCGATGTTTATATACTGCTCACAAAAATTAGGAGAGACTTCAAAATAAAACATCCCATAATGAAATATCCCCTACTTTTTGTGAGCAGTGTAAAAGAAAATGATAAACTCATTAAACATGATGCAGCTTTTTTTACAGAAGCAAGCATCATCACTCAGTCCTAAAATCTGCAAAACGCAAGCATAAATGTGTTTTAAAAGGATATTTTGGGCACTTTTACAAGACACCTGACCTTCTAGTGAAACAGTTTGTAGATGAGTGGACTTTGATCTTGGCTCACCTGTAGGTTAGTAAGCTGCTGTTGTTGGTGGGCTATGGTCTGTTTCACCAGGACACTCTTAATGCTTTGCTCCATAGCATATTTCTTTGCCTGCAAAATGAAACAAAAGCGGATAAGTTTAGTATGTACTGGATTCACCTAGTGTCTTTGGGGGTTAAAGTGCTACGATCAGAGTTTTGCACCCTAGGCAACAGTGAAATAGTGAAATAAACGCAGCTGTCACTCATCAAACTGAATGCATGTGCTTTACCCGGAGAGAAAAACTAAATATGGTGCATTGTTCTGTGAGGTGTCATAAACATGTAAACTTTTTGACTAAAATTATTACAGTACCTACACACACACACACACACCAGCCACTGTTTAACTGCTTAACTCAAACCAAGCATGGAATGGGAAAGAAATCTTTTGAATGTGGCATGGTTCTTGGTGCTAGATTGGCTGGTCAGAGTATTCATTATCTGCTGATTTACTGGGATTTGGCCACATAGAGGACAAAAAAGAAAATATTGAGTAGCAGTTCACTGAGCAAAAATGCCTTATTGATGCCCAAAGAGAAAGGCCAGGCTGTTTCAAAATAATCAAAGTCAACAGTAAATCAAATCTATTGTTAAAACCGAAGTATGCAGAATGCACAGCACAACTTATCCAAAATGGGGAGATAAATCATTATGGTTAAGGTTTTTTTTAAATTCCACTGAATAAACTGAATAAATTCCATTTACTTCATTTAATGGTTGGGTTTTTGTTACATTTCAAGAGCATGGTTGAGCTTAACAAAACAAAACATATTACAACATGTTCTAACTATCTGTATAAAGGATTGGTCTGAAGAAAATGGTATCCATCGCAATTAGCAAACAAGTATCAAGTGTAAGATTTGAATCAATTAGAAGAGAAAAAAAAACTAAAATTGTACATCACTAAAATAAAAGGATATATCATTTTGAAGTATCTCCTATTTTTTGTAATCAGTACATTGTAATATGTGGTGACAAATGCTAAAATTGGGACTACTGTCTTAAATTAGTACACTCAATCCCAACTAAATCCCGTGGACTATTTGAAACATCAAATGTAATACCCAAAAAAGTATCAAATAAACGATTAAATCAACAGCATCTCACAAACGTCAAGACACTAGAAGAGACCTTATAATGTGATGAATAACCATGAATGAGGGGAAAAATACTTTTGAAGCTTAAATCATCTTAAAGCAGAACGCGCAAACAGAAAAGATTAAAAATATGCATTACCCTCTGCAGCGCCTCCTGTTGCTCTGGTGTGAGGGGTGGAAGGCCCAGTTTGGCACCCATGCCTTGACCATTCTCCATCGTTAGAGTTTTGCCTCTCTTAATAAAACAAGACGAAAACAGAACATAAATAAGCAGATGCAAGTTAAATCATTACAGCAGAAGTGTGTCAGATCATAAAATAGCAGCAATTAAGCAGTATTTAAGTGTATCACGGAGTTTGCTGAAATTCATTAAGAAGACTGACAAAAATAAAATCAGAATCCCAACACGTAACTTTAAGTGAAATGTACATTTGAATGTAGCAAATCCCCATTCACCTGTACCAGTTGTGATTCCACTCATTTATTAACAACTTGAAACAACCAAAAGCAAAGGGAAAAAGCCCTGAATTAAGCGATTAAACAGAGCTGTGTGTAAAACAACGTGTTTATCGTTCATCTACGTCCGATTTAGGAGTTCACAGTCTATAGGCGACGAATTTTACAAGCTCAATTTTGGTCCAGGTTGTTAACTAGCCTTACCAATGGGTCTCTAAACCCAACTACAACACAGTTGCTTCCAGTTCAAGAAAAATCATCCACCCAATCACAAAAGTGGATGGAGAGCGCTTCGGAACAAGCATTAAAGTTACTATATGAGAACAAAAACCACAGTAACGTTGCACATTCAAATGTTTGACACTAACTTCATAAACACAGCTTTTGGGGTACACTGATTCAAAAATTGTGCTTAATTATCTATTTTTATGCTAAGCTTAGACACTCATTTGAGGTGTGAATTCATTAAAACTCACAAATAATATAGACAGTGCATTTAAACTGACAAAATCTGCTTTAGATTAAATTTGTGTGTCCTAGTCATAAGCCAAGTTCTTTGTGATTTTACTCTTAAGACTTAAAGCAAGTGTTGAACTGGTGGCAAGAGTCACACGCTATAAACAGCAGTTCCTGAGAACCTGGGTTTAAATCCCAGATAAGGTCTGAAAAGTCATGGTTAGTTGACTCATTTACATAATCCTTGGCCAGTCCATACCTCTGACTGTGTTCAGTGAATTCTGCAGCAGTCTCCAGACAGTCACCCAACTCTGACCGAGAAAAGTGAGCGTAAAACAGGATGCTTTGTTTTTTATTTGCTTTCGCAATAACAAGATGATGGGTGACTACTGTGAAATTAACAACACATTGGTTTTACATAACAGTTGAATTTTACTTCTTTTTTTGGTATTTGTTGATGTTTGTGAAATAGCTGATAATGCCCTCCAATTTTTGTGTAGAATTATTGGTGGATCCTTATTTACCAGCTTCTCGTTTGAATTTCGTAGTTGTAATTCAATCTTAAAAACTCAAATATACACCACTCTTGCCAGACTGACTAAATGTAACATAGAAATGGCACTTATTTAAGTTGAAATGTCCTGAACTTTTCCAGCTGAAGTCTCCCACCTTGTGCAATATGTAAAGCACAACAAGGTGCTGCTCTAATTACTACATGAACATCAACGATTTGGCTGCTGTTCTGGCATGAGTAGTGAAGTTAGCTACACAAGTGATAAGGCATTTTGTCATTCATCTTGTTATTATTACTTTATGTATTTTTGTTAAGCTATAACATACCTAGATTCAGGTACATAGCTAAACGTTGATCATTTCAGGAAACATCAAATTTGTAGACAAAAAAAAGCAAAGATTTTAAACATGGATTCCTTGTAGAACTGTAGTTGCTATAATACTGCATCAAAGAGATCTTTTCAAAGCTTAAATAATGACAGATTTTTATAGCATCTGTCATATGCCTGTCTGGTGATGATCACTGTTGAGTGTGTGTTTAAAAAACTAACATATGCAAATACAATACAGATCATGCGTTCAATATTTATCATTTACATAATACATGATCAAATTCAAAGCTTGGACACCTCTTAAATTAGGATAAAAAAAGGTACAACTAAGAATTTAAGGTGAGACTTTTTTGTAGTAGTCCCACGCACAGTCTCTATGACAAACCAAATGATTAGTATGACTAGTACAAAGTATATTTTAAGAGATCATTTAAAAGACGATAAATTTACAGCTCACCTACGAGGCGACCAGCGACTGAGAAGACCAGGGCGGAAACACTCGTGGGAAGATGTCGAGACAGCGCTCACTCACAACTTCTCAGCAATCTAGATAAAACAAGGAGGAAACACCAGTACAAATATTCAAATTACAAACAAATAGGTACACATAACTGTCAGCACCCAGATTCAAATATGGCAGTAGTTACTTGTTGGTCTCCTAGTGACACCAGAATTGCCTGCAGTTGCAGTAACTTTAACATTTCAAATGTTTATCACATCTGTTACCTCTGTGTGATACAAGGTTGTCAGATTGCCTCACATTAATGACAGAAATCAGAATAATTCATTTTGAATGTTTTGTCTATTTTACCTACAAAGTTTAAATTATATTTGAAAAGTTGTATCACTAAGCGGGTACGAGAGCACTAAACAATAAAGGTATGCACCGTTTAGCATTAACATTATGTTCTGTAAAATGAACATTGGCCAGACACTAACACAGTGGCTAACTCTGCAGTATTTTTTATATATCTATAATGTAAACATAAATGTAAAGCAAATATATTGTAAATGCTTCAGAGATACAGCAGAAAACCCAAGTGAAGCTCTGCCATATATGTAGCATTATTAATGCCATCACGTATAGGACCTACACTGTTACACACATACTAAACCCTGTTACTAAGGGGAAATTCACAATGATTATAGAAATTACAGTAATGTACTGTTACAACCCTGTCTACTGGAAAGATGTAACGCTCAAGAGATGTATATACATATTTATATGACGATGATCATACTTATTTGACTGAAGCCAAATTTCTGTTACAAAAAAATAAACACACAGATGTGTGAACGTTAGTTGTAGGCAAATAGGGGTATTTCTAAAAAGGGGTATCTATGGGCATACAATAAAAAAGATATATTTTAATTACACACTGGGCAAAAAGGTGTAAAATAAATAGTCTGGACAATGGGCTGAAACCCAAACAGTACTCTACACACTGGGTATTATATTTAGTAGCGATGGATTTGAGACAACCTGAGAATTACACACCTACACACTTTGTACAGAAATGACAGATTTACCAGTGTGGTCAACAGGTCGGGACCCAAACACTATCTTATACATTGGATACTTTTTTTTAATTACTGCATCATTTGTGTCACAACCCACTGACAAGACTATATAGTGAGGAGCTAGCAGAAATTAAAACTGATGCACACACGTGATACAAAATCCATTTCATATTACTAGTATGTTCATGGGTTTGCATCCCAAACAGAACTAATCATAAGTGATTTATTAAAGGAGTTCAACACAAAAACAACGTGGAATCAGGGATACAGTCTAACAATACATTACACCACATTTTGTACAAAATCGATTGATACTCTGGTCAAAGAGCTTTGACTCCAACAGAAATACACAACATGTAAAATTGGCGCACCCCAAATAGTAGTGCACTATTAAGTAAGTGATTCGGAACCCAGTTTGAACTCGGGATACTTTATGTATTTCTAATCAATGTGAAACAGTTGTCCAGTCCCAAACAGAAAAGCATATCGTTGTGTGTACTATTTAGCAAGCGATTTGGGACGAAGCCCGATAATTCAGTGGAAAACGAATGCTGGGGTGCCTATTGCACATTGCAAACATTAATGTTGTTAACATTACAGTATGTAATGCTAGTGCGCCACATATGTGCACTATTTAGTAGGTAACATGCTTAATGGGACGCAGCCGGCGTGCTTGTTGTATGAAGCTAGGTAGCTAAGGATACTCGTGCTTTACTGCGCGGGCCGCACAGCGGTTAAATAGCAACTACACAAAGGCGACATTTAAAAATTCATTCTAATTGGGTCATTAGATAATATCATATTAGGCAACACAAACCCGTTTACTAAATATACAAAACTAAAGTACTATCTAAATAGTTGGTTAGATCCTTGCTTTAAGACAACTGGCTAATAAGCTAACACTAGATGAACGCTACAGGAGGCCTCATTTTAACGCGACCTCAGACAAATACTCTAGTGCCAACCGAGATGCGAAGAGAAAATGTAACTGTACATGCAAACAGCAAACGAAACGTACATAACGACTCGAGTATGAGATGTTAATGAATGTATAAAGAGCAGTGAATTAATACCGCACTGTACTGTTTTACCGCCATGTAGCCACTCTCCGCGCTAGCCACACTTCTTCTATCATCGCTGTTTGTAGCGGACAAAGAAACAGCGCGCGCTCACCGCCACCTAACGTACATCTGCTGTAGACTTCGTTTTGCTAATTTCACACGTGAGTCTCATACGTATATGGAAATCCGTCCCTTTAGTTCAGACTCTTAATTGCTCAGCTTTTACCAATCAAATGTACATAAAGGTCAATATATTATTTCACAAGAAACTATACAGGACTCTTGGCCAGCTTTTTTCGTTTTTGCACTGTTGTGTACGATATAAGTACCAATGGAATATTTACTTCTTTCTGTATCCCAAATACCATATTACAATCTTTGGCCACTTTTTAGGTACACCTATCCAACTGTTCACAACACAAATATCTAATCAGTCAATCAGGAAGCAGAAGCTCCACACATTTAGGTATGTAGACATGGTCAGGACCTATGGAAGAAAGGTGGTTTTGTTACTTTGAGCAGAGGATGGTTATTGGTGCTAAGCAGGCTGTGTCTGAGTATTTAAAAAACTGCTAATCTACTGTGATTTTCACCACAGCCATCTATACTTATGAACTAACTGTGTGACAGTGTAGTATGGCAAATGCACTGTGGTAGACAGGAAGGCTCTACAGAAGGTGGTGAAGATTTCTCAGCACTGGTGCACAACTACCCACCATCGATGATCTTCACCATCAGCATCATCAGGGACCTCCCTCACTCAAACTACACACTGTATAATCTCCTACCTTCTGAATATCTGAACAAGAATAGTCAGGTCAGGAACAGCTTCTTCCCATTATCCATATCTCTGCTGAGCCCTTCACCATACATAAAAATAACTACCCACACTACAAACACTGGACTATTCAACACTTAATGTACTCAATATTTTATATTTTACACCAGTCACTGGACTTATTTATCCTGTATATAACAGTTCTATGTTATATTATCATATACTTTTATATTCCTCGTATATTCTGTACATAGACCCACACCTTTTCTCGCAATATTTATTTCCTCTTCTACCACCCTATTCTATATCTGCACTATGCTACTATTTGCAATTCTGGTAGATGCTAGCTGGATTTTGGTGCCATGTACTTGTACTCTGCAATAACAAAAAAGTTGAATCCTAATATCTGTTATTAGGTTTTACAGATAATGATCAAAACAAGTGAAAATATCCAGCGAGTGGGAGTTCTCTGGGTAAAAATGGAGGATGTCAGAGGAGAATGGCCAGGTTGGGTCAAGCTGACAGAAAGGCAAGAGTAACTCAAATAACCACTCATTACAACCAAGGTATGCAGAAGAACATTAACATGTCACTATATTAAAAACAAATAAAAGATCAAGGAAATACCTCAAATGAATAAATACATATGTAATAAGTAGTAAAACATATGACTAGTTAAAAAAATACATGTCCCTGAAATTTAATGTTAGTGATTTTTTAATTTAAAAATTCAATTCTATGTACAGTGTAGGTCAGAATTTACAAGAAGAAGGGGCTCCAGCAAAAAAAACAAAAAAAAACAAAAAAAAACAGTTGGTCTACTGATTCTGAATATAAGCTATGAAAACTCAAACTCTGTCCAGACTATTGTTTTTTATGTGAGGCCTTTACTCACTTAGGTCAGTCATCTTCACAGCTGGGAAATATAAATATTATTTGCTGCATAAATTGTTGAAGATGACGTTGATTAATGAATATTGATTTGAGAGACTATGCAGGTGATCTGGCGACAATCAAGCTTACTGTGATTGTGGTTGCAGCTCCTGTTTACGCTACCAGTAACAATATGTGATAAACTATATCACTGTAATGAGACCATAGAATTTCAAATTAGTGGTATCAAGGATAATCATTTTTATATCAATAGACTGTCTCAGTCTGGAACATGGAAACTGTCTAATATCAGGAAACCTGTAACTACATAAAAAAACATCTTCTGCTGCTGTTTTTACTACTCATATATGCTTTTTAGTATCTGTGTAGTTTTCATCAAATGCAATATTATATAAATAGAATAATTACAGTCCAGACCAAATGGGTTGATTTTTTCAATCAATCGTTTATTGTTTCAATCAATAAAAAGATACTGATAAAATTATAAAATAATACTTTTTTTTACATATAGGCAAAACAGTTTGTATATTGAAGAAATCCTCTTGCAGGGACTGGGGCCTTTCTAGAAGCACAGGGCACAAGGTGGGAACCAACCCTGGACAGTGTAAGAGTCAATCGCAGGGCACAAGCAACAGACATATACACACAAATACACATTAGAGACATAAACTGACCATCTTTTAGGCTGTTAGTCAACAGTATTAATCACTGTTTGAGGAATTGTTTGTATTTTTTTAATATGTTAATTGATTCATCATGGCTCTGCCGTTTTTCAGTTCTTTCGTCTTAGGGTAAATCATTTACTTCAATACCCTGTCTTCTAATAAATTCTTATACCAAAGCCTGGATCACAGTTCTGTTAATCCCAGCTGTAGGGTGGTGGTTAGTGCATTTGCTTATCAAGTGAAAGGTCTTGGGTTCAACCCATGGGCCATACCAAAGCCAAGTATTTAAGTTTGTGGCAACAATGAACTGTGGTGGTTATTTATTTACCTGATTGAATTTTAGTAAGAGCCAAAGCCTGGGCCACAGCTCCACTGCTCCCAGCAGTCTCTGTACGGTAGTCATTAGCTCATCAAGCAAAAGGTATCAGGTTTGATCCTTGGGCCATAACAAGCCACGCATCTTAAGGTTGTAGCAACGGTGAACAGGGGTGGATATTTATTCATCTTACTGAATTTTAGTAAGAGCCAAAGCCTGGACCGCTGTACAGTAGTGGTTAGCACATACGCTCATCAAGTGAAAGGTCTCAGGTCCGAACTCTGGGCCATGCCAAGCCATTTTTGGCAACAGTGAACTGTGGTCGTTATTTGTTTACCTGGATTTTTATTGACAGTTCAAAGAGAAGTCTAAATTGTGTGTTGCTTCACAGTGGTAATACATTAGCTTCCATTGCTATTGCTCACTCGGTAAATATGAAAGCAACTTATGAATCCATGAGAAGGATTCTCCAAAAAATAATACTGTTAATACTTGATAATTGCTGGATTTTATGTGGTGACCTGAAGGTTATATTGATTCTTCTAGGACAACAAAGGGGTTACACCAAATTTCCTTGCTTCTTGTGCTTTGGGATAGCTGAGCAAAGGCAGAGCATTATAGAAGAAGAAAACTGGGAGCTAGAAGGAAATTTGAGATTGGATAAAGTGGGATTCATAAAACAGGCTTTAAATCAAGATGGTGAATGCTTCAAGTACATGTATACCAAATTTCTTGCTCTTTTGCATGAAAAGTTAAAAGTTGGCATAACTTATGGCCCGTGAATTAGGCCTTTAATCAAAGACAGATAATTCATATACATTACATTACTTTGTGTATATGCATTATGTATATTACATATATATTAATTTATATACATTCAGATATACCATGAAAGCCATAGAAAATCTTTCTTGGTTTTCTTTTTCTGACGTGATTACAGACTTTCTTTGCAACTTCAGGGCTGAATATTATAACCTTTTAGTTCAAAATATTTTGATTGCTTTTCAAAGACTGGGAGCAAACATGAGTTTCAAACTGCATTTCCCTTGATAACCACCTGAACTACTTCCCCTCAAATCTTGGAGATATGATTAAAAAATTAGGAACACTTCTGCAAAGACATCAAGACCATGGAACATAGATATCAAGGCAAATGGAACATGATGGCAGCCTACCTGTTTACAGTGTGACAACCCACCCTTTTTGTTACTATTCCAGGGCATCCAAAAAGATACGTTTTAAATCAATGGATAACTGTTATCTAACTAAAGACATTATTCTAAGGTTTCATCATACATCACCATTTATCTTTTCCATCTGGCAAGTTAATGCTTAATGATTTTCTAAATGTGTGCCAATGTGATGAGAAAGCTCTTAATCCATTGTGGATGCACACCGGTCTCTCCACTACGGACAGCATGATTGAGGATTAAGCAGCTTCAATAACTTGGACTGACATCATGGAGCTAAGAGAATGATTTTACATTTCTGAGAGCAAGAAACGGTACAAGAATGTATTCTGGCATCACATTTATATTTAAAATGATGGCTTTAAGAAGTTAAAGTGGCACAACATGTGGTGAATCATGGCTGTGGAAACACTGCTACTTGGTGAGTTGTGCTCTGACTATAAAACTCTCAAAGAATACTATAACCATAAATGGTATCTAAATGAAATATATACTGTACATTTCTTATCATTTTGTATTTTTCATCTATGGATTAATAATGTAATACAACTATCTTCAATGGTTTATACAAGGGACATCTGACTGTTTAGTCTGGTTCAAGTCTGATTGTATCTATGTCTTTGTAAGTGACTTTGTAGCAACAAGCTGTGGTTTACTGGTAACCTAATAGACTGCTCTGATATGCTTAATTTGTCATGTAATGATCCTCACGCTTTCTGTAAAACAAAATGTAACTAAAAGGTCAGTTATGCTTAAAAACAAAACTAGAAATTTTAACATTACATTTAATGCAATGGATGCAATAAATAAATCCTGATTTTCCAGTGCTAATGTTTGTCCAACTACAGTCCCTTCCACAATTACTGGCACACCACTTAAGATAAAGTAAAAAGTAAAAGTAAAAAGACTGATAGGAAATTACCTTTTGGTGAAGTATTTGAATTTAACACTGAAAAATGAAAAAAAAAAACTAAACCTGAATGTCTAATTGAAGTAAATTTAATCGAAAAAAAAAATAAAATTAAGGCATATAAAGAAATAATCTCTGTGCAAAACCACATGTGCCATAATTGTTGGCACCTCTGGATTTAATACTTCCTTTAACCAACAAAATAGCCAGAACCTTCTACTATACCTTGTTAAAAAGTTGAAGACCTTGAGACAATGCACCATTGTAAAAAGCGCTATATAAATAAATTAGATTTTTTTTTTTGGTTGAATTTTTGAAGAATAAAGAGAATTTGAGACTGTTCCTCTTCTATGAATCTTTTCAGATTTTCCAAGGTTGTGGGTGTTGTTCTTCTGCACTTTCCTATTTATCTTACCCTACACATATCCTATGGGCTTTATATCAGGGAACTGAAAGTTTCATGGCAAAAGCTTTTTGCGTTCTGTAAAACTGAAGAAATGTTTTGAATCATTGTTGGAAGATCCATTGATGATCTATTTTAGTTCTGTCTGCAATGTCCTTGGATTTAATGGACTGCATGATTCCATGTACCCTTATGAAGTTACCAGTGACTTTGCAGGGAAATCAGCCCCACATGACAGTGCATCCACCATAAACAACTATAGACACCAGGTTATATTCAGTGTAATTATTCTTCTCTTCTGTTGCCATGGAGGTAGTGTCTGATGGTAGTTTTAGAGATATGAAGATCCTAAGATGCTACCTTTTCTGTAACTCTACAACAGTGATCCCTTGGGATTTATATGCATTCCATAACCATCCTCTTCATTGTGAAAAATAACTTGGGTTCTTATTCAGGCAAGTTTGTCTCAAATACCAGTTGTTTGCACGTGAAACAGTTCCTAGACAGTATGATAAAATTTTAAAAAGTAAAATATAAATAGAAAAAATGCTTTTAGTTACATTTTAGTAATGGTGGCACATATAAAAATATTTATATTTTTCCTCATCTTTGCCAGGGGAGCTAATAGTTGTGGAGGGGACTGTTAACTAATTAAACATGTAACACAGCTATATAGCAGTTAGATAATGTGTTTATGGCATTGTGGTATCTAATAAAACACAACCACAATTAAAACGTCTGTGAAATGAAAAGCAAAGTACAGACATTCTTTCTGTTTTGCTTTAGTTTTAATAGCTCTTACAGAAGCTGGAATTTCTAGAGCACAAATAGGATCAGCAAAGACTAAAGGTAAGTACATTATCTAAATGTATAATGTTAGTATAATAATGTGGTACAACACATGATAATATGTCTGATTTGAGTATTTCTTGTATTTTTCATGTATTTGTCACTGGTGTCTCAGTCCAGAACAATTCAGGGGTGACACCAGCAGGGTTGTGTGGTGTCTGGGTAAAAGAAGCTCATGGAGGCTCTTTTACATCTCCTAATTATCCAGAGAAATATCCACCTGATAGAGAATGCACTTACATACTTGAAGGTCAGTTTATTACATGCCTTATAGTTTCAGAAATCTCTCTGTATGTCTGTTTAGCTCTTGTAAGGTTGTCAACATAATTTGTTCTCTTCTCATACATTTAAGCATCACCAAGGCAATGCATCGACTTGTACTTTGATGAGAAATATGCTATAGAGCCATCGTGGGAGTGCAAGTTTGACCACATTGAGGTTCGAGATGGCCCTTTCAGCTTTTCTCCCATTATCGGTCGGTACTGTGGGCAGCAGAGCCCTATGTATGTGAGGTCCAGTGGAAGATACCTATGGATTAAATTTGTTGCAGACAGTGAGCTAGAGGCCATTGGGTTTTCTGCAAGATACAATTTCACTCAAGGTAATGTCATACGAAGGCAAATACACAAACCTTCAAATACCAAATGTCTACAAACACCAAAATGTCTACAAACATGTATGTAGTCCCAATAAAGCACATAACATATGGATCTGTGCACATTACAGGATAGATGTAATATGAAACATTGGACATAATTTGAACATTACAGATGGATTGTTATGCCTAGTTGGTAATTATTTAATATATCAATATGTGTGAAGGAAGGAAAGATGAATGCAAGAGCAGATATTTGTACATGAAAGACAGCACAATACAGAACAATTACAAAACAAAACATATTAATGAACAGGAAAATGCCAACAGAGACCAGAAACTATGACATGGTATCTCAATGCAATAATTTTACCACAGTTGTACCTTGGTATGAAATGCATAGTTATTTGGTGTAAAGAAATGGTTACTATGATATCTCTACTATAGTTTCTGTCAGAAAAATAACTATGGTTACTGAGGCATTTCTATTAATAATGCTTAATTAGAATTAGAATTCCTTTGATTGATTAATTTCCAGAGGTGTAATGTATAATCCAGATAATACATTTACATTGAAATAACACAATATAAATATTTTTCTCACCTTTCATATGTAATTAAAAGTTATCTCAGAATTGCTACCATATAAAAATGCATTTAGAGAAACATTCTTCTATGATTTAGTTGAAGACATTTTGCCCAGTTGGTAGATTGTGGGGGCACATTATTGAACTGAGAGAAGCAGGATGGTATTTTTGATTAATTGCCCACCATCTAGGCCATTCTGACTTGAATGTTAGAAGGTGTTGGAAGCAGTGGTTCCATGAGGGCACCCACACGGTAAAGGGGCTCTAGACTGCCCAGAAAGACCACTAGTAGAGGGGATTGTTGACAAGCACAAGCAGCTCCACAGTCTAAACTGCATCATTTGAGTTTGTGTAAAAGGTGGGGTTACTGTATATACAATATGAACTATGCAGTTAGTCTGCTGACTGAGCTAGGTGAATAGCCACAAAACTCTGAAAGGTTATGCAGGGTTGAGCATCAGCCTCTTTTGGTCTTTCAAGGTCTTTCATGCGTCTTGCGTATTGTATTTGAATAGGGTTAAGCCACAAATGCATGTGTAATTGCACCTCAAGACAGACTGATATCTGTTTTTAATCGAATTGCTCAAACCACATCAGTTGAGACATATTGCAGCACATAATAACCATTTAACATTCCTCTAGAGGTTACTGTGTCTTTCAAAAGTGACTTAAAATATGCTATTAAATGGTTAGAGGGTTAAACAAGCATAAGTGCTTATCTCCACCAAGATGCACCTGATTGCACTGAATGCACTCTTCAGAAGGGTTAATAAGCCCTAAGCTATAACAATTAGAACAAAATGCTGTAAAATAACGAATTTATGCCCTTGTATTTAAACACACATTACAGCCAGTGCATTATTTTATTTCTTTAGTTAAAATGTCTTCTAAATTTGTTCACTGCGTAGATTTATGGTAAAAGTATAGTTCACCCCAGTCCTAAATGAACACACTGTTTCATCAGCACACAGAATAATCCATGCCAAGCTGTGGCACAGATAAGAAAGCATGAGAGGATTAGTGAGGATCCCTGGATCATTTTTAAATTGAAACCCCAGTTACCATCCTTCTGTTTGGGAATGTGGAAAATTCAAGTATACTTTTAATGAACTTGAAATGAAAGTTGTGAACCACTGTTTATACATTAATCTAGCAAAAAAAAGGGCATGAAACTGCTTACTTTCATTCCTTCCAGTATTCTCTCTCTCTCACGAACCATAGCGCATCCCTAATCTGTATGAAGGTATGAAGATAGTATGAGGATTAATAATCTGGCCACATGACATTATTTCTGCTTCCCTAATCCTACATATTATAGTTTTGATGTAATAGAAATTCAATTTCTGGCAGATTTCATGTTGGGGAAAAACAGTCTGATGTATGTCTAAGGACAGCGTTGAGAGTTGCTTATGACTATATGTAAGACCATAGGTTATTTCAAAAGATATCCTGCTTATGATTTAGTATTAATGACTTAGTATTGGAAAACTCTTATTTATAGAGGTTTCAGTACAGCTTTTAACCAGAACACTCTTTCCAGATGCTGATTTTAAAGATATT
>JAUZSU010130711.1:0-16793 GCA_034780255.1 Parotocinclus maculicauda
CATACAGCTCTAGACAAAAATAAGAGATCTATGGCAGTAATTCCATTCCATTATCTGACAAATTCCAAATGGAAGCTGTGATATTTTTTGTTTTTACAGCACATTTTCTGAACATTTGTATTGTTTTCTTAAAAATGAACATAAACTTGTTTTCTTTGTATTATTAATTTTCAAGATCTGAAAACACTACTTTTTTGTTGGATTGACCAATTGTCATTTAAGAGTACAAAATAAATGCTCTTGGAAATGTTGCAAATAACTATTTTTTTAGAATTTGTCATTAATTTATACAATATAACAAACATTTACTATTTCACTCAAACACATACAAGTAGTAAAACTAGATAAACTGATCATTTTGACCATAATTTTTCAGAGCTGTATGTCACTGGATAATGGCCACATAGTCACTGTCAACATATTTCTTCTGCCTGCTTTATTTTTTACATTATTATTACAGAAGGGAATCTTTTTTTTATTTAAGCCAACAGTAATAATTTGTGTCTGTAAGCTTTAGCCATTAGTTGTCCTTAAAATTGAACTATTTTGCTAGACTTTTTTCTACAGTGCCCCCCGTTTGTAGAGCCCCCCACTTCGACACACACACACACACACACACATGTTGTTTGCTTCCAAACGTCATCCTTGAACCTAGTCAGGGTAGCTGGAAAGCCGGTGTCTAGCC
The DNA here is from genome assembly GCA_034780255.1 of Parotocinclus maculicauda. Classification (NCBI taxonomy): domain Eukaryota; kingdom Metazoa; phylum Chordata; class Actinopteri; order Siluriformes; family Loricariidae; genus Parotocinclus; species Parotocinclus maculicauda. The sequence goes on from JAUZSU010130711.1 coordinate 686, forward strand.
AGCAGCACAGGCCACAAGGTAGGAACCACTCAAGACAGAGCACCTGTCCATTGTAGGGCACACACACTTGTACACTAAGGGCACTTTAGAATCGTTAATATGACAAGCAAGTCTTTGGAATTTGGGAGGAAACTGGAGATGCTCTAGCTGTCAGGTGACTTCAAACTGTTGCGCCACAGGCCATGTGGCATTTCAATACAATATATTTAACTCATGTAATTCATAAGTTTTTTTAGTGAGCACAATATAATGACAAATTAACTTCACAGTGGAATTACAAGTGGCATGCATTATCTGTCTTACATTTTTACTATGTAACAGCATTCTCTGTATCTGCACCCCCCCCTTCTTGGGGGCTGCTAGTTTAAGCCAAGTGAAAACTTAGACAATACATGTTTAGTTTGTAGCACTGAGGTGCTCAAGCTGTTTAAATTCGATAAGTTTAGCACTTACAAATGATGCACAGAAGTAAAAAATAACCCATGACATAATAATAATGGTTTCTGTTTTTATGCTGTACTTTCAGAATAAACTAGATAGCCATGTAAAAGCCATTATAGAGGCTTCCTATTAGCTTTTGGAATGTGACTGTAGTTTTACTTTGATTCAGCCATACTGTTCAGTTTAAAATAATTATAGCAAAAGTGATATTTGTTGTATCATTAATTACATGAAAATATCTTTCCCAAACTTCTGGCCCAATGTTAAAATCTAGTTCCCCTCAAAAAAATTCGTTTTATGCTATAGCATTATGGTTTAGTAAGACAAGAGTAAACTTATATTATTTATTTGCCATCAGGCTATAAAAGTTCTTGGTATGTGAGTTAGCCACATCCTTCTAACAGCTGCCAAACCAAGATTCATGCATCGGATTCCCAACAACTTTTTCACTGTTTAAATGCCCAGTGCTTTTATAACACTATAATTTTATGCTATGGAAGCTCCTGCTAAACAGTCTTTGTGCTAAAGCTGCCAATAACAGAAGCAGTTTGTAACTCAGAATAGATACCTGAGAACTGGACAGTGCCATACTAAAAGTTACTGAGCTCCAGTGGTATTTAACTTGGTCACTATTGGTGGATGCATGTTTGGTCCAAAATGTGTTTTGGTCCGATTTCAGTTTCACACTTAATAGTTTGTCAAGGTTTTGGACAGAAGAGTTCTTGATTGCTCTTGATTTGAAGGATTTAATGCCAAGATTATTGTCTTCCTAGGTGTTAGATAGTACGTAAAATCAGGTATTTATCAATGTTATCAACCAAACTGCTGATGTAAACAAAATGGACCCAAACCATTTAAATTAATTGTTCCTAGAGTAAAGCAGACATATATTGATATCCAAAAGCTAGTCTTGCATCACATTTTGCTCAAACGTTTTCTCACAGTTGTTTGCAACTGTTATTCAAATAAAGTTTATACTTACCATGAGCAATACTTGCTTATATAAGCCTGAATTTCTCTTTATTTGGTTTAGTGAACCAGAAACCTTATTTATCAGCGATTCATAAGCTCAGATTTGTGAATAACATACAGTGGTGGCATCACAGTCATGGTACCTGACCAGAGTGAGGGTTCAAGTCCCAGTACTGCCGACTACGACTGCTATACCTTCGAGTGTGGACTGGATAACGGCATCTACTAAATGGTATAAATAGAAGTATAATTTGTCACAGTGTTCATAAACAGTGGCTTCTAATTGTGTTTCAGTATTTGCAAAGTTTTGGCAGTGCATCAGTTATGGCTGTAATGTATGGTTGTGTGTACTATACACACAATTTAAGCAAGTTTGTCTAGCAACACATTTGCCTTTACATGTTTAAGCATCAATAAACACACTGATTTGTTTTGGGAATGGTTAACTGTATAGTTTGTATGATTACATTTAAATAATTATGAATTCTCAGGTTGAATTTGTATTTCCTTTTTGTGACTACATTAAAGTACATTTAATTTGGTCTATTTTTATATAGTGCTTATACTTTAGGTTTACCTTAGCAGTCAGAAAGAGTGTAACTAATATTCATTATTATCTCGTTAAATGCTTAGTATTCTCTTTCATCATTCCAAAGGGAAACTGGAATAGGCTTTTTTGTTGTTTGTTTTATTGCAATTGTGTATTTTATGATCAGGCTTTGAATGTATTGTATAAAATGTGTGCACTCTCAAGTGTTATACAGTGTTTAAATCTCAATATTAGAGCAGTTCAAAACTGTGGGTTCTACATAAAATATCTTTCACAAGCTCAAATGGATCTTCTTTTTGTGACAGTGCTGTTTAATGCATTCTGATACAGATGTGGATATAGATCATCTGCATTTAAATTGTCTTTTTGATTGGACTATGATGCAGTTTTTGTGGCTACAATATGTTGAATTAGTTAAGAAAGAAGTACACTGTCTGCCAGGAAGAATCTCAATTTGTCAAATCAGAAGAAAATATTCTCAGCTATTGTAGAGAAAATATGGACCGGCAAAGTTTATTTCTTACTAAACTTGTATGATAGTTAATATAGCATAATTTTAAACAGGGAAAAATTTGGCTTTCTTTTCTGTAAGGGCTGAGAATAATGTCCATTTAAAATGAATACATTTATTTTACTATTATTATCACATATGCAAATGAGTTAAATGGCTAATACCCCAGTTATACACAGTAAGTTACTTGGCGTTTAACCTGGTCCTTGAAAGTAGTTGCTAAAAGTAATATTTTTAAATCATCACTATTCAAATTGTCTAAATACAGTGTTTAATTGCATTTTAGTAATAAATTATTGATTTATTAGTATGTATATTGTATAAACTCTAGTACAATTTATCACCACTATCTGAATGCACCTCATTTTAAACAATGGTTTGAATTAGTAAATGTTCATGTAGTGGGTGCCCCTATAATCTTGTCTTCTCTTTAATTAAAGCCATGCCTTATTTCAGTGTTCAGTGTTTATTAATTACTTTTCACTATTTTACAATTGAAAGTTATTAGTTTTAAGATTTGATAATAGAATTTAACTACTATCCCACCATATGGCTCAACCTAATTTTAGCCTTTTTCAGTGGTCAGCGCCAAATTTTGGTGCATCACTATAAACAACCATAATAATATTAAGCTTTTTTAGTACTAAAGATTTAAAATGCTTTACACAAAATAAATAATGACTATATTAAAAATTCAAATAGAATGATACAATTAAATAATTTAAGTAAAATAAGGGCAAAATTAAAGAGGACATTAAAGGAATGAATAATTAAAAGTTGAATCATTAAAAAACAACCATCAAGGAAGTTCACTGCTCACAAAAGTAGGGGCTGTTTCATTATGAGAGATTTAATTTTAAAGCATTCCCTAATTTTTGTGAGCAGTAAGTAAATGCAGCCGCAGTAAAATCAAAGTGCATTATTATATGTGCAAAAAAGTGACAGAGGGAGAGCAACTAAGAAAGATAGGAAAAGATTTACAAAATAGAAAAACCTTAACATTCTTCTTGAGGGCGTTTTACGTCTTGAGGGTATTCGGGTCGTCTGGGAGACTTCCAGAGTTTGGGGCCATGGCAGCAAACTGCAGCCTTGATACTTTTTACTCGGTTGGTGGGCGCTGCCAGCATTGTTTTTATCAGCTTATCTGAGGGCCCGTGAGGATGCATGTCTCGTGATCATACTGATAAGTTATTGAGGAGCAAGACCATGTAAATATTTAACAGTAAGCACTAGTATTTTAAAATAAATTCTGGATGATAGAGAAGGGACAGTGCAACTCTTTAAGGCTTGATGTAATATCCTTAAAGACACTACAAACGTTATATTGGGCATTTAGATGGCCATGTAAACCTGTATATATGATAAAACTTAAACCTGACCTTTGTTTTTGTGTAAACTATTTTTTTTTACAAATTTAGCCTCACAACCATTTACCTGTATGTGTTTTCTCTTTGTAATCTGTATAACCTTAGTCAGATCATAGTGTACTACAGTCATTATTATCTCTCTAATGTAATTTTGTGGTTGTAGATTCCTTTAAATCTGTCATTTACATGAATGAAATTATGAAAGAAACCACTTTCTTGTCCAAGAACAGTTATGATGATCACAGGCAGGCCCGTCGTGGAAATAAGAAGGAGAATAATAAAAGACGCTGCTGAAGGGCACAATGATTTTCAGGTATAGTGATCGGTTTACTGTTACTCTTTCTTTCCTTCCTTCTCTCTCACGCAATGGCCATCTGGAACAGGAACTGATTACAGAGCATCCAGCCAAGAGGCCATCATTGCCTGTCAGCTCCAGAGAGAAGTGACCCATTCACCTCTGCACAGCTACTTTCCCCTTGTGGCTGCATTGTAGACAGTTCAAAAAGCAAAGTTAATCAATGTCTAGGACAGGATTATGTAACATGTCACATATTAACTGTACTCCCCTGCTGCAGGTTCCTTATTCATTTAAACCCTTCTGCTTTTTCACGAGTATCTAAATCAAAACATGTGCGATATTTATTACTCATAGATGCCATTAAGTGTGCCGAAACAGACCGTGCACATGTAAACTGTTTGGCTACAAACAGAAGAGCAACAGCTTTCTTAGTCATAGGGACATTTTGGCTATATGTTCTGGAAAGTAAATCTAATTACAAAAGTGAAGATATTGAAATGTAATGCTTACTTAACATTTTGATTTATGTCAGTTATTATTGGAGAAGTTTTACACTTTTGTTTGCTTAATGTTATTTGCTTCCAAATGATCGTTTATATTAAATAATACATTGTCTGTAAAAAAAAAAAAAAGACTACAAAATACAAAAAACTGAGTCAAACAAATGAAGTATGGAAATTTCCCATCTGTACTGACTGGGAACTGAGTGGATTTTGCCTGAAATCCTTAAATAGTTGTTTTAGAGGTGATCTTAGTCCCTTGATGGTTATTGTGTAGCGCACTGATACTTTTTTTTGGTTCATGATTCTTTATCTAGAAAACACAATTTCAGTTCCTTTGGGAAAGACCAGGGAACAGTACTTTCACAGAATGTAAACATTAGTGGGACACTGAGTTTGTGGAAAGTTGACCAATATGTTGCCTATACCTACTGAATTAAATTTGTTTTGGAAACAAAGACTGGGCTTAAGCAATCAAGTGTTTATGTCACGATTGTGTGCTTCCTCTAATGGGATTATACAAAAACTACCAGACACACAAACAGTTTCTTTCCTCATGCCATCACACTCATTAACAACTGATAGCAATAACACTGGACTGTAAACACCTAAATGTTGCACATTATTGTCGTTTCACTACAATGCATACTGCACCTTATCCACTAATAAATTGCACTAAAAAGCACACTTACTATTATATTTACAACTTATATATTATATAGACTTTAAATGACATGTACCAATATATTGTACTAGAGAGACACCATCAGCCGGAACCAATTCCATGTGTGTAAACAGACTTGGCGAAATAAAGCTGATTCTGATTCCGTGTACTTATCCGTGTGATAAATGATCATGTCAGTGATACTGTGCTATTGTGCCTTCAGTCCTATACTCTCCAGTCTTTGCTGAACATGTTTTTAAAAGTTTGAGGCAGAGCTGTTGAACAATCCACTTCAGTACATTACAGTGTTTCAAAATGCCACTGAAGGTAGAACCATCCTTTGGAAGCTTTATGGAATGGCTTTTCATGGCTAAGCAGTCACATACAAAATTAATATTGCTATAAGTAATGCCAGCCATCTGTTGGGAGTGGCGTAAAGCAGATCACTATTGGATTTGTGAAAAGATGCAATTAATCATGATTAGCCTTTTGGCAGTCCAGCAAATTACCCTGAGGTTTCTGGAGAATGTTAACTTTCCAAATTCATAGTGACAACTGTAAAGTTTAGTAAATTATAAATCTAAGGATGACTTTGGTGCTTTGGGCTGTGTCCATTGGCTCAGTGAAGAAATATTTTAATGCAACACCCTCCAGTATGGCACACTGCCTCATCTGGGGCTGCCAGCACTACTTTTTGCAGTATATCATTACCTGAAAATCTGGAGATTTTGCTGTCCAAGATTCACCTCAGACAATTATATTTTACAGCTTAGTTTTTTTTAAACATTGAAAACATTAATCACAACAACTCATTTCCAATAACTACTTACGGCTTTATTTTCTTGTTATTCAGCTACACTTTATGTATTAAGAACTGGTGTTCTCTCAAGCTGTCCAGCTTTCTTTCTTATGCATCTTTCTTTGTTCTTGCCACGGTTGCTGTTCTTTTATCATCCAGAACCCTCATTTGTGTCTATTGTTAAAAGGTTTAGAGCAATAATTGATTGGTATTAAGTGTTCTACGTAATTACATTTTAATCGATCTAGGTGTTTAATTCCACCTTTCTAGTTTGGTTGTGGTTTGGAAGAACTTGATAGGACTGCACCAAGATAAGGACTTGTTGCTCATCAGTGCCTCCCAATTCTTGTCAGCAAAATCAGTGAATCCAGGCATGGATTTTTTAAAATCTAGTGGAAAGTATTTACAGAAAAATTGAACAACTCCATACTATTGGCAATCTTTAAAGATGTACACATCAAGTCCTTAATGATGTTCATGCTTAAGTTTCCACAACAGGCACTCGCTTTAAGACTACAATGGAAGCCCACCTATATTATTGGTGTTACCGTTGGTGAAATTTAATATTTGAATGAAAAACCTGGCTGCCTTTAAATGCCTGATGGGACAGAATTAAATATTAATCCTCATTGAACAAGCAGTGTTTAACACCTCATTTTAAGACACACAACCTTCGCTGGTAGTGAAAACATCTCTGTGTTTGTTTGACTGCGTTTTGTTTGTCCCACCTGGACTCACGGCATGCTTTTTATGATCATTTGTTGACCTCTCATAGGGTGTAACCTCGTTACCAGTTGTCAGTCAGAAAATTGGTAATATTAAAAATGATTAACCTCAAACATTTGTTTATTTATATAACATAAATATAAACTTTATAACTTTACATTATATAAACATATATTTATTTAATTACAATGCAATAAATCAAATGACCTGATATAAATAGAATTTGGTTTCAACAGGAGATATAGAGGTGGCTTTAAACTTTTGGAATGATATGATCAATGATAGCTTGTTTTGTGGCCAATATACTAATATACTTAAATTATTATGGGAAATCAATATGTTATATCTATCTATAAATATTATATCTAAAACTGGTAGACAGAGTTCAGGGAGCAAAAGCTCTGTTGTCCACTGTAATGAGTAACACGTTTTTCATGTCCTCTGTTTTGCTGAACCTGTGTGTATTGTAGCTAACAGTTTGTAGCTGGCAGGACTTTCACCCAGTGTGGCCTTCTGCTGAGGTAGCCCATCTGCTTCAAGGTTTGAGGTGTTGTGCATTCAGGCATGCTATTCTCCATACCTCAACTGTAACAAATACTTATTTGAGTTACTGTTGCCTTTCTATCTGCTCAAACCAGTCTGGCCATTTTCCTCTGGCTCCTGGTATCACCATTCCCTATAAACCATAAAGATGGATATCTCTAAAGAGTGAGAATCCCAGTAGATCAATAGCATGTGTTGCACCAACACTAAAGTGAATGGCAGGGTTGTAAGGGTTGCTGCCCAGCTGCAGATTGCTAAAGATCACATGGACAAGCCAGAAAAATACCTTTTTGGTTTATTCCAGCATTCAAATTGCCCCATCTGTGGAACATGGTTGTGGTAGTGGGCATGTTGTGCTGGATCTGTGGCTTGCCACAACTGAGGGCAAATCTGACTGTGAACTGAATCATTAAAATCATTATTTTTAGGGACTGTAGTGGCTTAATGGTTAAGGCACTATGAACCAGAAGGTCCAGAATTTAAATCCCACCTCTGCCAAGCTGTCATTGCTGGCCTTTAGGCCACAGTTGTTCAGATTGTAAGAATAACTCGGTTGTAAGTTGCTATGAATATGGAGTCTGTTAAATGGCCTAAAGGTAAATTTATTTACACAAAGTTATAAAAAAAATTTAAAGAAACTTTCCAGTACCACTGTTTGTGGCCTCTATTCAGTGTGTATATTTGAATGAAGGTATTACAAAATCTTTATTATGTGCATTTATGTTTGTATGTGTCTACGTCCTACGCGCACAGCAGAAATTCACTGATGAAGCTGATTAGTTTTTTGTAATTGTGCTGCTTAAGTAGGGATAAAGGTGCATGTGTGTTTGGCAGTAGGTCTGCTTTATTCTACAGAAACCTAAGGCTTGGTGTGTCTTGCACAGTATCGTGGGAGTAAACTCAGGGGAATTACATTGTCATGCTACAGTGCCAGATGCTAGTTTCCCTTCAGCGTCCTTGTCGCCATGTGTTCCTGCCTTATCTGACCATGCTGACAGAGGTTAATCAAGTCCCCTCTTTTGTATATCACTGCATGTTAAATATTGCATTAGGTTAAGAAACCATAGATAGCATGTGATCAACCTAATGTTTTTGCAGTATTATAAACAGGCGATAATCAATGGTAGTTTTGTAGAACCAGATGTTGGTTGTATGTATTGTTTGTATTGTCTTTTTTAAGACAAATTAAAACTTCGTTTAAAGAAATTATCTGTTAATCTAAATATGTTGGTCTAACATTTTTTCTACTGGAAGTAATCCCTGATCTCAGAAGAGCAAACAGAGTTGATGCAGTTTTTTTTCTCTTTTAGTTTGTTGGGTGAAGGCGTGACACGGTCGTGTCAGTGTATCAGTAATCAGCTGGCTCTATCTGCAGTTGTCACGAACAGAGGACTGGCTGCCTGGCTGGAAGTCTCTTGCTGATCAAGGACAGGATGTTCTGGGGGAACGAGATAAGGCACAGTGCAGGGAAAGGTCTATCCCTAAACACTACCCTTTTCTTCCCGCAAGACTGGATGGAGGAGCTACATTGGGGAAAATTAGCATTTAATACACTGCAGATTTAGCAAGTTTTCTCACCTACAAAGTATGGAGAGGTCTGTATTTTTTATATTAGGTACACTATAAAGGACAGAATATAAAAAAATCTAGAAAATCACATTGCATGATTAAAAAAATAATTACTTGCAATTTATTGCAGAAAATAGGGATTTGATAACTTACCAACCAGTAACAATTCTGGCTCTCACATACCTGTTAGTTTTTCTTTAAGAAGCCCTCCTATTCTGCACTCATTACCTGTATTAATTGCACCCGTTTGAACTTGTTACACCTGTCCACACACTCAATCAATCACACTTCAACCTCTACACCATGCCCAAGACCAGCGACAGCCCCAAAACCTGAAAGATCTGAAGAAGATCTGTATGGAGGAGTGAGCCAAAATCCCTGCTGCAGTGTGTGCAAACTAGGTCAAGATCTACATTAAAGGTCTGATCTTCTATTGTATTAAATACTTATTACATGCAATAAAATGCAAAATATTTATTTTAAAATGATACAGTGTGATTTTCTGGATTTTTATATTCCGTCTCTCACAGTTGAAGTGTACCTATGATAAAAAATACAGACCTATCCATACTTTGTAGATGGAAATATTGCAAAGTCGGCAGTGTTTCTAACACTTATTTTCCCCAATGTATGCACAAGTACATAAGTAAGTATCTGCAGTAATAAATAATAAAAAATAACACAGTACACACCTTTGTTTAATAATATTGATTTTAATGCCTTTTATAGCTTTGACACCAAAGGTAACCCTGCAATTCCAAGGCTCAAGCAACAATATAATTAATCTCTTTAATTCAGTTCAACAGTTTCAGCATAATCATGTATCCTGTGTTCATCCAGGTTCAAATACAGTAAACAGTGTTCTATAAAGTATTAGCAAATGGCTGAATGTTTAAAAAACTGTTAATAACACAGCCAGAAAATGTGAGCTTATATGAAGTAGAGAATACAATATGTACAATATAATGTACTAAACATTAGCCAATACTGCGGTTTCATATCAAAAATATATATCTCCTCTCACACACACTAAAGGGGGCCATAAATCTGAGAACGCTATAGAAAATACTTCTACCTTGCATTTTTTTAAATAATGCAAGGTTTTGTATTACAAATCATACTGTAAAATAAACAAAACTATTTGAGTGAATCTGATGTTTGTGGATTAGACCACCTGATCGAAACAGTACTGATCATTTATGGCGGCACTTAAAGACAGAAGCTTGAGTGTTCTTGAAATACAGTATGCTGTATGGAAAATCAGATTTTGCACAAAGTTGTAAAGTCCATACTAGAGCAAGTGTGTGCTAATAAAAATACTAATAAATTCTGTAACTATACATTTCTTTTTCAGGCAATTTATTATACTGATTATGTGATTCGAATTGAACATTTAAACATTGGTTTAAAATTATAAAAATGCAAAATAAAAGCATTTTCACTGGTAGTTTCAAGACTTTTGGACCCCAAAAAGTTGTGCGTGTGTTTGTGTGTATGTGTATGTATGTATGTGTATGCACATAAGCTCAATGGACAAATGGCGTGTAATACTCACTCTTTTTTGTCGATCATTAACATCTGTTTGTTGCCAATTTTTCACACATCAAACGAGACCATATACTGCACTGTACCACCTTTTCTCAAGCTATGATACGTATAGACTGATAATCCTCGTGCAATGCCATCTGAAGGAGCATGAAGTTCCTAACACCTACCACTTTACATTTACATTTACGACATGTAGCAGACGCTCTTATCCAAAGCGACTGATACAGTCTTACAATTTAAGCAATGGTGGGTTAAGGGCTTTGCTTAAGATCCCAACTGTGGCAGCTTGGCAGAGGTGGGATTTGAATCCTGGACCATCAGGTCCATCAGGTCCAGAGTCCAGTACCTTAACCGCTAAGCTACCACAGTCCTCTTTAAACATGCAAGGGGGCAATTTTGTCTGTCCAGTGAGCATACATTGTGTGTGTGCTTGCGTGCGTGTGGGTAAGTATAAAGCATAGAGTATATAAAGTCCAAGTTTCCAGAGAAGCTCACTAATAGTTATTGAATAGTGTGCAATCATCCTTAATTTAGATGGATTAAAATGAAATACACAACTTTTATAAAGCATAGACCATAAGGAATCCTCTCACGAATCCAGAATAAAATCTCTTGTTAATACTAATCTGACCCTCAAAATTTGACGTTCCTATGTTCGTTATTTGTATGTCATTTGCTGGATTTGTCAATTTTCAATTTGACACTAAACTGTTTATTTCTGCATCGTGCAAATAGCATGTAGCCCTCTTTTATAGTACTTCATCCTCTTAACTACACTGCTCATAAAATCCCCTAGTTTTTGTGAGCACTATATATTGGGAAGTCTTCCTTTTTCCATTTATGTCCCATTCTTCCTGTCCTACAGTTTCCTTACAGTGCAAGACTATTTTTGTAACTATTAAAACAGCAGTTGCACAGACAATATGTTGAGCTTGAAATCCTTTGGTGCTCACTTGCCATGCGATTAATTAAACAGTTGCTGAAAAGTTGCTTAATCTCGGAACATAATATAAAATAGAGACTATTTTGATTTTAAATCATTCTCCACAATTAAGGCAAAATCATAAACGACATACTTGTCTGATGTTATAATTAACAACTTGTAGTGTTGCATGCACAAGCCAAAGTGTGCAAATGCGGCACATGCAGATTTTCAAAACGTTGTCGACCACTATTTTTCTTTCTTCTTCAAAGGTGCAATCAAGTGTAAATTGTGGAAACCAAGAAAATATTTCCTGCATTTCATCCTTGGACCATCAAATGAAGGCTTGTCATGGCAAGGCACTTGAAGTGCAATAGGCATTACAAGAAGATTACTGCAGAACTAGACAGTCGTAAGGTTATACTCACTGTTCTGTTTCTCTGGAAACTTGTGTACTGTGCTTCAGTTTTTATACCTCTGCATACAAAATGTTTACTACAGTAGTTAGAAGCGATATATCAGTCAGTCTTACACAATGCGTGTTAGTAAGGAAGTCCTGGGATTCCCTCTTTCCCCAGTGTTCCAAGCTCCGTAGCACAGACTATTTCATAGTTGATTAAAATTAAAACAGAAAAAAAGAGACACAAGCAGCAATACGTAGCTAAATTATATAAGCTGAAGCTATATATCAGTTGGTGTAATTCTAATTTAAACTAAGATGTAACCACTGTCACTGTCACAAGTCATTGACCAGGATTTATCTTTGTTTAGCTCAATGCATTTATATATTACATTGTCTGAAGCCTTACTCGTGTAATCGCATAGCAGTACATTTAAAATCTTTGCCTGAGTATAGTCAGTTTATAAATATATTAATATAATCTAATACACATACAGTAGGTCTGACCTGGTCTGTGCTAAAATGTTAACTTCATTGTTCATTGTATATTAAGATGCCTTCATTTTTAATAAGTTCAAGTGTTTGTTTTAGATAAAGTGTTTAAAGTGTTCTGTTAAAGTGTTATAATTCCCATCCTGCAAATAAAGATGTGTGGTCAGACCACTCTCTCCTCCGATTTCAAATCATCACGCAGGGTGACGGCCACTCGGAACGGTTTAGGCTTCAGTGTGAGTCCGTACATGTGGTCCATAGTGGGCGACTTCTTCACTGTAAAGTTGCACTGGTGTAAAAGGATCGCTGTGAAAAGAAAGAGGTGCAGTTTGGACAGCTCTTCCCCAATACACCTCCTCTTTCCTAAGGAGAAGATCATCACGCGGCTGGTCATATCTTTATTTAATTCCCCATTCACATCCAGGAATCGCTGTGGGTTGAATATCTCAGGCTGATCCCACTTAGTAGCATCATAGTTCAGGGACCACTGGTTAATGAAAATCACAGTGTTTTTAGGGAGAGGGTATCCGTTGATGAAGGTATCTGTGGTTGTGCAATGAGGGATTGTCAAAGGTATAAAACTAGTGAAGCGCATCACCTCGTAGATGAAGGCCATGATATATGGGAGATTCGGTTGGTCTGAGAAGGAAGGCAGTTGGCTTCTGCCCACGACTTTGTCTACGTTCTCCTGAAGTTTCTTCTGAATGTCTGGATATCTACAGCAGGGACAGATATGTCAATTAGTAGGCATGTATTTTGTCCTCATTTTTGCATGGTACGTAATGCAGTTGTGTGTGAATGGAGTGACTAAATAAATATTTATTTCTATTTTTAAGCAGATTCTATTAAGAGAATTCTTTTCTTAATACTTAATCCATACTTCATAATGGTATTTTCTGTGCTTTGACTTAATTCATAAAGGCTTAATAACCACACATGCTGGTAAAACACAGCTCTTCAATCCAATTCAAACACCCAGGTTCTATTTAGATTCATGCAGATATCTGGAAGTAACAAATATTGAAAACTACACAGAAATATATGAATATATAAATAACCTTTAGTACATTGTCCTTTAATACCTTTAATTTTCCACTAACTGAGCAAATTCTTGTAATAGGGACTATTCTATTGTAAACATTTACGTTGGAAATAAGCGTTCTTTGTTGCTCTTACTTGGCTAAAGGTGAGAATTTTCTGGCACCTTTTATTGCTACGCGTGTGTGTGTGTGTGTGTGTGTGTGTGTGTGTGTGTGTGTGTGTGTGTTTGTGCGCGGCTCAATTCAATGTGATTGAGTAGTTTAGATTTTAGTGTTAGTGGGAGGGTTTAACAATCCTCCCTTCCCCTCCTCGGTACTGACTTCACCTGGCATCAATGCACGTGATTATGCAACGTCGCGCACGAACAGGCACCAAACAACCAATTCCGATACGAAAAACCTAACTGTAAGACTTTAAAGAGATTGCTCTGAAAAGTTTTGTTTTCTGTGGATTCAGTTTCACTGTACAAGTTGAAAAAAATCCTATTTTAATTTTGTTATTTGTATTCATTAGCCATCCGTTAGTTTTCTGAAGTTTTCTGGCATATATATATTGTGTACGTTCTATCTTAAATACAACCATTTTAAAAGTTAACCCTTATTCATTTAGAATTGTTGTTGTTGCTGTTGTTTTTGCATTTAAAATCAGTCTATTCTATTTGAATATATTGCTTACAAAAATGAGGGGATATTTCAAAAGGAAATATTTTCAGATGAAATATCCCCTCATTTTTTGTGAGCAGTGTTGTTGCTTGTTTCCGTTTAGTTTTTGTGCAAGGTCCGTTGACCACTGGTTTTACCTACACACAATGAAATCGTAATCATTCCTACTGTAAATTAACCCAGTTTAGTCTTTCATATGGGTTATAAACTAATATGCAGTAAAAAATTAGCATAAATTTGACAAAACCATGCGAGGAATTTGGGGACCCGTGAAAAGATATTTACATTTACAGCATTTAGATGCCCTTATCCGGAGCGACTTACAGCTCATACAGTTCCGCTTTACACTGTGCCTAAAAGAAATTAATCAACAAAAAAGTTTAAAGCCCTTGTAATTAATGGCACCTTAAAATTTTCCTAACACTCTCATCCCCCAAAATCAAGTCCCTGCATCCAGAGGTGCAGATACATGGTCAATGTGTTACTAACAAATATGCGGTTTGTGTTTAGCCTGAAATATTTACCTGACCAGTAACAGGACAATCCATTGCATGGCGGTAGACATTGTGTCTTGGCTGGCTCCGAAGATGTCTGAGATGATGGGAGAAACGTGCTTCTCGTTCAAAATGACTCCTGTGGGCGATGACATGCCGTGGTCCAGCTTCACTATCAGCGCGTCTATCATGTCGCGCACTGTGCTGGATTTGTGGGTTTGGCGATGCTCCGACACCTTTCTCAGGATAAACTTATAAAACTCATAGTTGAGGTCCTTGAACTGTCTGTATAGCGTTCTGATTGGATTGGGGAAGTACTGAAACCAGGGCATGACATCCACGATGCTGCCAGCTCCCACAGTCTGGGTGAACTTGTCATTTTGACTGACGATTTGTTCAAACTCGGAGTTGTCGTACGAATAGCGTTTGCCGAAGCACACTGCGCTCATGACGTTGGCCGTGGATACTACGAGGAACTGATGCGGCTGGAAGTAGGCGTGCTTTTGTGTTTCTTGCACGAACAGCGAGATCAGCTCTCTAACCTCGTTTACGACGTGGTCCTCGAATTGGCGCCTGATGATGTCGTTGCCACTGGTGAGCTGCCTGACGGTGGCCTGCGCCACCCGCCGTTGCACCTTCCATTGGTCGCTGTAGTTTCCGAATGCCATGCTCCGGCCTCCCGCGACGTAGCTGAACGAGGCGAAGTCAGGTCTGCCGGCGAAATCCGCCCCCTTCTTAATCAGCGCCTGGAGAATAGCCTCTCCATTCAGGACCACCACGGTCCGGTTACCGAGCTTGATCTGAAACACGTCTCCATAGCGCCGGGTCATGCGGACGAACCAGATGTGCGGCGACCTGCCGAGCTGCGGCGCGTTTCCAACGATCGGCCACGGGAACGGACCCGGTATCGGCTGAGTTCTCCAGTTGCGCACAAGTCTGGACAACAAGTGGATGACCAGCGTAATAGCGAGCCAGATGAGTAAAAGGCTCCCTTTTGACATGTGGAGGAAGTCCGTTATAACTCCTGGGAAATCCATTTCAGGATCTGTAATAATGGAATGGAATGAGCATTGGCACCAGAAACGGGTCGGTCATGACGATATCTGCAGTATAGTTTGTGTTTATAAAAACGTAAAAGGTAACTTAAAAAAAGCAATCTAGGCTTAAAACACCTGCTTACCTGTTTCTTTACGATGATATGAGAAAATGTTTAGTTAAACAAGAAAACGCAACATCCAACTGGCACTGCTTTCGTAAAGATAATAATACTAATCTAAACGCACTGCAGCATCGCCCTTACATAGTCATTCACTAAAATAAAAAGTAAATAACAGTCAGTGAAGTAGTTGCTTTGTCCTGATGTGGCGCATCTCCAGCAGGAGTCAAACAATAAAAATGCAGCCCGGAGCCGAGAAAAGTGATTTATCCAAGAAGTAATGCTGACTGGAGCTCAACAGCGGAGCGCTTTAACTATACAGTCGGAACCATACAAGGTTTCTCCTCCTCCTATTCCTTTGTCTCTTCCCCTACAGGTACTCTCTCTCTCTCTCTCTCTCTCTCTCTCTCTCTCTCTCTCGCTCTCTCTCTCTCTCTCTCTCTCTCTCTCTCT
>JAUZSU010130722.1:0-16791 GCA_034780255.1 Parotocinclus maculicauda
ATGGAGACATGACCTCTGTGCTGACAATCCCAGTGATGGAGACATTACCTCTGTACTGACAATCCCAGTGATGGAGACATGACCTCTGTACTGACAATCCCAGTGATGGAGACATGATATCTGTACTGACAATCCCAGTGATGGAGAAATGATCTCTGTACTGACAGACATAATAATGGAGATATGACCTATGTACCTGTCAACCCCAAAGATGGCAGTATTTATAAATAATAATGTAAGCATGGCCTCTGTACCTGAAAGTCATAATGATGGAAATATGATGGATGCATGGCATCTGTACCTGGCAGACCCAATGATGGAAATATGAGCACTGTACCTGAGAGTCATAATGATGGAGGCATGACCTCTATATGTGACAGTCCCAGGGATGGAAATATGAGCTCTATACCAAACAGTTATAATGATGGAGTCACGGCAGCTGTACCTTCCAGTTCCAGTAAACCAGTTATGGCTTGTTTTTCTGCCAGTACTATTTTGGATGTGACACAATAACAGTCAAAAAAAGACTGAAAGGTCACTCTTGTCCCTCATTGTAATAACTCTGTTTCTATTACTTATAATGGTCAATGTGTTTCTCTTTTAGTCAATCAATCCATGATTGTCTTCTCCAGCAGGTAAATATGACTCAAAATGAATTTGATAAACAAGGACATTAGAAATAATGGACATTGTTTTTACCTTTTAAAATATTAAAAACTCTGGGCACTTACTAACAATGTCATCCGCTTGTTTATGTTTTTCTCTCTCCAGTCCTGATAATACAGAGGCCTCGAATGTAAGCGAGGCCACCCGAAGAAAGAAATCTCTCACGCTTTCTCCTTGATTGGGAAAAACAATAGCAAATAAGTTTGCAGGATAATAAAAACTAGAGCTATTTAAACTCAAATCTTGCAGCGTCCCTACCTGACAGAGCAGACACAGCCCAATACTCAGCCCTTATCTCCTCAGACAACTTTATGGCTTCTTGCTCCATTTGGACAAGCAGCTCTGGATGCTGTTAGAAACAGTCAACATGACTACATCAGTCTTGATACATACAGTACTGTGCAAAAGTATTAGGCCACTATTAGATTTGTTTTAGCAATGGCACAGTGAAAATATATAAAGCCCCAAACATTTCCAAAATTGATTAGTCACTACATATTACTCGTTTACACTTTCAATGAGCTTTAGTATATCTTAGTTTTTTACCCTTTTTCTATCCAAATAGTAGTTTACTGGCTACTTCCCTTCCAAAAAGCTTCTTTGAACTCTAGAAGGGTCAATTTGGTGTCCCGACAAAGCCAGGTGGTGCTATTGCTCAAGTGTAAGGGGAGGTTACTCTAAATACTTGCTGTTTTTTTATATATATTTTATATGTTTATCTTTTGTTGTTTTGATAATGCATGCAAGTTTCCTGTATTTTGTAGTTGTATTCTAATGAAGAGACTGAAAAATAATTAGATATGATCATTAGAACGAAACAATAGTAATTATGCTAACACAAAGGTAAGACAATGGTATAGGAGGTGAGATTCACTGGGAAATAAACTCACACTCAGGTCCTTCTTTGTTCCCACAAGAAAAAGCAGAACACTGGAAGGATCATTATCTATCATGGCATCTTCAAGCCACTGCCTGAACAGTTACAAGACCAGTTAGATAAAATAAAAATTACATACCATTTTTTTTAATAAGCAGGAAATCTGGGATTACCTTGCATGGTTCAAAGAGTAATAGTTGCTTAGGTCAAACACAACAATGATGGCTGGATAATTTAAAACAAAAGGATTATATAAGCATACTTTTATGGTAACATGAATGGTCATAAAGCAGAACATTTTAAAACCAATACCTTGGGCCCCTCTGTAGTAGGTGGAAGCAACGCACTTAAACCTCTCCTGACCTGCAGTGTCCCACCTACACAAAGTTTAATAATTAATTAATATACTTGTTTATTTTTATATTTCTGTCATTGTAATATATATATATATATATAAATTATACTGTATACAGTGAAGGAAATAATTATTTGACCCCTTGCTGATTTTGTGAGTTTTCCCACTTACAAAGATATGAACAGTCTATAAGTTTAACGGTAGGCTTATTTTAACATGTTGCTTTGGCTGTATGTTTTGGGTCATTGTCGTGCTGGAAGAAGGAGTTTGTCACTCAGGATTTTACAGGACATGGCTCCATTCATTCTCCTATTGATGCTGTAGAGTAGTCCTGTGTCCTTAGTAGAGAAACACCCCCAAAACATAATGTTTCCACCTCCATGCTTGACAGTGGGGACAGTGTTCTTTGGGTCATAGTCAGCATTTCTCTTCCTTTAAACACGGCAAGTTGAGTTAATGCCAAAGAGCTCAATTTTTTTGTCTCATCTGACCACAGCACCAACGACTTGATTAAGAGCGTTTGTAGGAGCCAGAACTCTTAATGTTTGGTGGGGGATCAAATACTTATTTATCTCTGCAAAATGCAAACAAATGTATATATTTTATACAATGTAATGTGCTGGATTTTCTTTTAGATATTCTATCTCTCAAATAAACATACCCTTAAAATTATAGACTTTTCATATCTTTGTAATTGGGCAAACTTACAAAATCAGCAAGGGATCAAATAATTATTTCCTCCACTATATAATGCTTTAATGTAATGTGTAATCCATTACATCTGTACATTCTGTAACTAAATATACTGCTGTATATAGCACCTTTAAAAAAATTGTCTTACCCTATTACAAATCCGTTACTTTTATCACATCTTCAAAACGTAAAATAAAAGCTAACTATTGCCAGCTGTATTTACACTTTATCTCAATTAAAATGTAATTTATAAAAATAAAACTTTGCATTTGATCATGGTAAGACAACATTTGTAGGTAAAGCTAGAAATATTCTAAATGGGTAAGATGATTTTCTGTAGGTACTGGATTTATTTTTAAACAGTGGACCATAACTTACAGCTGCAAACTGAAAGGCACTCCCAAGACTTCAAACCGCTCCATCTCAAAATCCACTCCAATGGTAGCCTTATAGCCTCCCCCAAAGTTATCTTTACAAAACCTTTAAGTAAAAAGAAGATTTCTATCTAAATTGCACATCAGATTAACAGTTCTAAATACACAGACCAGTCATCCAATGCATGCAAGGCAATATCATTCTATTAATTAAGCAAACTACACACTATTTCTGTGAGTCAGACTAGATTGTTTTGTGCTGCTCACCTATTGATTAAACACGTTTTCCCTACTGCAACATCCCCCACAACTATCACCTTGGCTACATTAAATCTGTAGACACATTAAAAACACAAAGTTTTACATTATATGAATACAAATAGGTGAGTAAAAACAGCAGTGTTTAGTATAAAAATACAGTCAAGCCTTGTCATCCATATGTACCTTGGTCGTGAAAATGGCAGGAAATATTTAGGTAACAGGAGCCCTACATCCATTAATTCTTACAAGAAAATCCCTTCCTTGTTCTGTTGACTTAAAAAAAACCTTTGCACATAGTGTGAGCTTAATATAGTGTCACAGAAGACGTTAGTGCTTGTTCACTAGCTCTCTTGTTTTGCTCCCTGTCCTTTGTCGTAATGTGTCGTGCATATGTATGTGAATGTGTACAAAAAGAAATGCTTACAACTATTCGTGTGTGTGTGCGTGCGTGTGCGTGCGTGTGTGTGTGTATTACCATATATGCTAAAATAGTGAAATGGACAGTTAAACATAAAGTGGAATTGGGAACTGGTCCTTACCCTGCTCGATCTGTCCTCTGATCCTGACATGCATTTTGTACAGTAACATGGAAGCCATTATTGGTATGCACTGCAGCATCCTTAGTGAAGTACTGAAACACAATGTCAGCCAAAACAGACATGACAAAACATCACAACAATGAATTAAGGGGAAATGACTGAAAAGACTCACATGTCTTCATCACGTGTTAAATTAAAAATTATTAAACCTAGCGCTGTAGTAATGACATCACGTGAAAATGTGCCACAAAGAGGATGATGAAGTGGGTTACCAGTGGGAGCTCATGAATGATCCTGTCTTCTCGTATAGGTGGTAAAGCGCTCATAACTGAGCTGGGAGAGGAACAAGGACACAAACTGCATAGGATTAGAAGAAAATGTATGGTGAGATTGCTTAACATCAAATCACTATACAAAATAAATATATGTTTATAGTTAAGTACAATGACAATAAAAGGCTTCTATTCTTCTATTACAGGACCAGACATGTCATTTGCCAGGAGGAAGGCACCTCCAACACTGAGCTCGGGTGGTGGCTTCGTTTATTAGACCACTGCACAACACAATCATCTAAATTTCAATAATTTCTCTTAAAATAACTTAATGGATCATATAAACACCCTAATAAACTTAACAAACACATGACTTGTATCGCATGATACTACAATACTTCTCTTATGTGAACACATGATCAGTGTCAGCTGCTATAACTCAGAAGGTCATAAAGGGTAAAATGTGGTACAAAAATAATGCAAGTGAAAATGTATATACTAAATGTAGTGTAGTTTTTTAAATGAAGTGTTCATTAGTAATGTGTGGTTACACTGATATTGTGGAGAACATTATTATTCTGATAAAATAAAAATTATTATAAACTTACAAATGTACATACCACACACCTAAATGCATTAAAATTTTAAGGGCTAATAACCATTTTTTTCTTATTTTTATTTATTTATTCAGATAATACACAGAGACATCATAAATACATATAAATAAGTCAATAATACAATACAATAAAAAGTTTTTAATTAAATAATCACTTTATTGAATATATAATAGAACATGTTTATATTTAGAAATACAGTAATACATACTGTATGAATATAATATTAATATAATAACATAATAAAAACAAAACTGACCTGAATTTTAAAGACACTATATTTGATATTAAATTACATCACTACGTATTAAAACTCCTGCCTCAATATTTAAGGTTATACAAATGCCCTGAATACCCAAATATTCACTTGTTTAAAAGAAATCAGCAGTGTGAAATGAAATCTACATACCTGGTAATTCAAATTACCCTGGAATCAACCAAGTTCTTCTATGCTTTTTTCCAGAAATGTAGGTCCGATACAGTCCATACAGTTTTCTTTCTTATTATTTCTTTCTTACAGACGTTTTAAAATCCGAATGGTTAAAACATCCTCCCCGGACACTTCGGCAACGACTTGCAGTCAAATCCTAGCCCCTGCTGGTGAAGCACTGTATTGCTTTAAACTACATTACCCATGAGGCAACACTACCTTCTCGCGATATGAGCGAGCTTCTAAACCCCTGCAAAAAGGAGCAGGAAGCCCCTTTATCCTTCCTTTCTCAACATGGCTCCGAAGGCGAAGAAGGAAGGTGCGATCCTTTTTTGATTAAATGATCCCTAAAACGACGTGCTATTTTAAATAATTGGGTTTAATGGATGTCTGGCGTGGGTTATGACTTTAAAAGATAGTTTTGTAGAAACGCAGACGGTCGGAAAGCTGCTTTTAATCAACTGAAATGTTGTTACTGTGAAGCATGTCCACTGTACGGCGTCACACGTTAGCAACGCCGATACATGTTTTGGCCTTCGTGTGTAATTATTTGTGGTAATTTTAAAGTGTTTGGGTGTTCTTGTTGTAGTGTTTTGTTCAGTGTTCATAGCAATAGGCTAATATAATACAATGGCTTATCATTGCAAATTACTTTTTATGGAGTTCCGTTTACGCTAATAGCACGTGAAGGTTCGGTACTTTAATGGTTTCATTTACACCTTTCACAAAAATAAGGGGCCATTACATTATGGGAGATTTCATTTGAAAATATGCCCTATTTTTGTTAGCACTACATGTTGTTTCAGTATTTAAAGTAATTATTAAGTTACCGGCTTACGTGTATTGTTTTCTACACCAAATTATGCCACAGCTAACCAACGTGAACCTTTTAGGATTTAAAATGTGTCCAATCAGTTGTATTACCCCAATTTAGATCACTGTTCCATTCGTTTAGTATAAGATGAGAAAAAGTAAAACACATAACATACTCTTATTCTCAATGCACAGGTTTATCTATGTAGCTAGATGCGTAGTGACTCTAATGCAAATGTTTAAACTGTGAATTTGAGATTATTTATTTTGTGGTCAATAATCCAATGGAATAGAATTAACATTGGAATTATTAGTGTAATCTCTCTTCCTTGATATTGTGCTTATAATGGCCTTTGACCTAGAATTCCTTGCCCATTGAGGTTGAAATATAATTAGATTGCATGTTGTTGATAAAATGCCTTATTAAAATAAGGGTTTATGTTGGAGTGAGATGTATCACAATATCATAAGATTAAGCCTTTCCCTTTGTCAGACACAACATAATGTCTGTACAACGCCCAGCCTGGGTGGAGGCACGACAGAGACTGGAACATGGATCTCTGTAGTGGTGAGCTACTGAATTAGACACATTTGGCACCTGAGCGCCATAGGACTACTTGTTTAATCTTTCATTGTGTCATTTATGATATTTAATGTTCTGTAGATTCATATTTGAAACTATTGCTGAAGTTGTCATAAATGCTAGTTACGTTGCCCACCTAGGGTAAAGCTTTTGCCCGGTCGATCAGTTGTCTCAACCTGTGGCCACAAGTCTTTGCTCCGTCAAGACCCTTGCAAATAAATTGTCTTATTAAATGGTTCAAATGGTTACAACTCAACAATTTGCATATTGATTTTTCATGGGTAGTCCTTTTATTCTCCTCAACTCAGGAATGTCATATTGGCCTAATTGGATAGCTTTCTTTGTTGTTTTTTCTTCGTTGAGTTTAAGTTGTTGTTCTTTCTTCAGCTGTCCCAGCCAAAACAGAGGCCAAATCAAAGGCCCTGAAGGCTAAGAAGGCTGTGCTGAAAGGAGTGCACAACCAGCGGAAGAAGAAGATCAGGACCACCCCTACTTTCCGCAGGCCCAAGACTCTGCGCCTAAAGAGACAACCCAAGTACCCCAGGAAGAGTGCACCTCGCAGGAACAAGTGAGTTCAACTCCTGTCAGACTTATAATCTTGGAAAAGGGTTTGAAGTTTGAATTTTGAGCTGGTAGTGTTTTTATATAGAAATTTGTAGATTGCTAATTCTGTGCAGTCAAATATGCAAATGATGGGAATTGCGATCAAAGCATGATCTTGTGTGATTACAGCTTTTTTAATACTGATGCATTCCAAAGTCTGCACATTGAGAGTAATTCTTAGCAGGCCATCCTTTAGACAGTGTCTGATCTTCTTATGTTATCCATCCAGGCTGGACCACTATGCCATCATCAAGTTCCCACTGACCACTGAGTCAGCCATGAAGAAGATCGAGGACAACAACACTCTGGTTTTCATTGTTGCTGTCAAAGCCAACAAGCACCAGATCAAGCAGGCAGTCAAGAAACTGTATGACATTGATGTGGCTAAAGTGAACACACTCATCAGGTACAGCAATTCTGTGTCTTTGGATTGCCTTGATCTGTGTAATGATGTGAATATAAAGTAATAAAACTGATTTCTGATGTTTTCAAAGGAACCACTGATACACAGTTTCAGCTGTATGGTTTTGTAAAGGTTCCAGTGATGAGTTAAATTAACTAGTGTCTTTTCAGGCCTGATGGTGAGAAGAAGGCATACGTTCGTCTGGCACCAGATTATGATGCGCTGGATGTTGCCAACAAAGTAAGTATTTCCATGGGTTTTAGACCATGCAAGTTTTTTTTAAAGATCTTAACCTCAACATAATACGATGTTTCAATGAATTAATTTTGTGTAACTACAAAGAAAAAGCGTTTAAGCCACAGTGGGTTTTGAGAGTTATGTGATTAAATTTTTATCCAGTATTATTCTTTTGGTTTTGGAAAAACAATTGGTATAATAGGCAGATCTGCAATTACTACCATTTTTAAGTCCTTGATGGGTTTGTCCTGAACATTAATTCTGAGGTGTACATATTAACTAGTGATGCACCAAAATAAAAAATATTGGCCCAGACTGGAATTAAGTACCCGTAAGCCAGAAGTTTTTGCTATATTTTTGTGACTGGCTCAAAAAAAAAAAGTGGGCTATCCTTATCGGTGAGGTGTGTATTTCAAAGACATCTTGCTGAACCATCGTAAATACCAAACGCAATTAGTGTTTTTTTTTTTGTCAGACTGCATAGACTGAGTAGCATGTACAGCATGGATACATTTGGCAGAAATTATTGAAGTCTAAACAGAAGTGTGCAACTTAATACAAATAATTTTTATACAAATTTTTACTTGTATTAAAACTTGCATATTTATTGAATTTAATATTATTAAATGACTGTAGAAATCCAGAATGTGGGGCTACTGTATTATTTAGTTGTCACATGAACATGGAGATCACTCGACTAATATTTGGACATTGGTAAATTATTCCATATAACGCATTTAATGTCGATCTAAAGGACAGTGAAAGAAACCACTTTTTTAAAATGATTTCCAATATTCTCCATTAAAATTGCTTTTTAAAAAATTCATTTTGACCTTTGGTTGTTTTACACACCCCAGTGTTGTGAGCATATGATGTCAATATTTCTGACTGAATGAATTTGATGCATTCAAAGGAACCACTGATGCCACACATTAATATAATGCAACCTGTCTGCGCTCTGACCCATGTTACATGTAATCTCATTTTCTCTTTTACAGATTGGCATCATCTAAATTGCTCTTGACGTGTACAGAAGAATAAAAGTTTGTAAAAACATACACGGTGGTGTTTGATTATTTCCTACTTTTGCAAGTTTAAATATTTTGGTAGCATCTTTCAACTGAATAAGAAAACTAAGGAAATTTGTGGCAAGTCTATTACTAGAAACAGGCTTTGCACAATATTCACAAGTGGCAGGTGTTTTCTGCAGTTACTGCTGCCCAGTCGAGGCCTGGTTGGAGAGCCAAACTTTCATTTGAATTCTTGCTAAATGTTTTTGTTGCTGTTTAAGTGGTTTAAAGGTGCGCACTTTCATAATAGCTTTCTTGGTGGCATGTTTCAAGCAACAGTTTACTCTGCAGGTAAAGGTGGCCCAATTTTGATTTGCTCGCTTATAATACAGCTTTCAGCCAATTGGCCATTTCACATATGGCGACTCAGTCTTGCCCACACTATGACCTACTTCCAGGAATATTGGATTTTTTTTTTTCGTTTTGATGACAACCTGCATCTAAGTTATTTAACTTGAATGTAATTGTTCATTTGAATATACTGCTTACCAAAAAAAATTGGGGCTATTTCAATTTAAATTATCCCTTAATTTTTGTTAGCTGTGTAGCAGCACCCATTACTTATCCATTTCTGTGAGGTACTTCAGAAACAGCTCCTGGTGTAATATGCATTACAATAAATTCTGAAACTACCGGTCTACAATCTCTTAAGTGTGGGGCACATCTGAGCCAATGATTAGCAGGCAATAACCAGAGACAAATTAGTAACTGCATGTGACATTTTATTCTGTTTGTTTTTTTTTTTGCATTTCATTGCAAATATTCAAAGGTAATGGCTTACTTTGATTTCTTTTGCCGGTTGGATTAGACTGGTCTTGTAAGTTTGACACAAGTCCTCAAACACTACCATCAACGGACAGACCTGAAATGTGGCTGAACTACAGTGCTGCCTTTTTTTCAGATTAAAAAGAAAGTATGCACAATCATTGTCTTTTAGTGAACATTTAAGTTGACATAATTTAGACTTTGAACAAAGTGTACAAAGCAAGTGGACTTTTGTACTCCTGGACTGTATCCTTAGTTTTTTTTTAACAAATCTCATTCTACTGATTTGGCAATATTTTAACATTTTTTTTTAGTTTATTACCACCAGTGCACTATTAAAATACTTTAATGTACTACTTTATAACAGGCAAGTTATTTTGGACTTCTGTAATCAGTAACATGGCTGGACAATTTTGTAAAACGTTTGTGCCAGAAAACAAATGGCATCATGGCTTTGACACTTAAATTCTAAATGTTTACTGTGTCAGCATATGTGACGTGTAAATGAGTCATGTTAAAATGTATGATTAACAAGAGTTTACTAATGTTAACTTGAAGGTCTTTGGCACTTTGTGTTGCTTTGAAGTACAGTTGATTAAATGAAGTGTTATACAGAGTTCAATATAATAAGAAATAAAAGTTCAACTGAGGAAAAATCTTTATCAATATATGTCAAAATGGAGGACTAAGCTTAGAGTAACTACTGCAGCTCTGTGTAATATGGTACATCTATCCTGCTAACAAAAATTGGGGATGTTTTATGTGAAATAACTTTTAATTAAAAAATGACTTAGTTTTACACAATTTCTGCTCCTTTCAAGAATAAAAATATAAACGTATTTGTCCAAAATGTTTCAAGAAAGAGCTCACAAAAATCTGGGGATAATAAAATATCCCCTATATATTTAGCAGTATATATCCTTGGTGGTTATCAAGCCAGCTAACTTGATTATGTATCTACACTGCTTTTTTGTTTTTAGGGGATATTCATTTGAAATCAAAAGAAATTTCAAAATATCCTGTAAATTTTGTGAACAGATCTTATCCTGATTCCCCCATATAACATGGCGGCTGCCGTACTAGTAGAATAAGTGCTGCCACTATGCCTTTGCTTTGGCATATCAAGCCAGCCAGACTTTGACATACTCCACTGAAGTCTTACATTTACGGAATTTAGCAGATGCCCTTATCCAGAGCGACTTACTACTGATAGTTTTACAATTCAAGCAATTGTGGGTTAAGGGCCTTGCTTAAGGCCCCAACTGTGGCAGCTTGGCAGAGGAGGGATTTAATCCCTAGACCTTCGGGTAAAGAGTCCAGTACCTTAACCGCTAGGCTACCACAGCCTTTAAGTCTTGTACACAATCTGTGTTAGGACACTAATTTATCTTGTAAATCATACAAAGAGCAAAATGGGTTTCTCTTTTGAACCCTGGCTTTCAGTAGATCTGGACCTCATAGACTTTACACTTAGTTCTGTGGTTAATTTGGATGCTATAGACTTTGGATGTTATTATTCAAAGCAGTTACTATTAAGGTGGAGAGTCATGGGAATGAGCCACTGGTGCAGCAACGTCAGCCACTGTCTAGATCTGTGAAAGACTGGCGTCCCATCCAGGACACCTGTGCCCTGTGGGTTAAGGGGGCCAAGTGCCACTGTCTGAGTAAAGCAGCACACAAAGAGCCACACAAACTTCTGTATCAAATTAGTAATTGGATCCACAGTGTACATTTCCTTTCTAACTAAGCGAGTACATTACGTGGATGTGACGCATGCTTAGCTAATTGCTGTGCAATGCTGGATCAGATTACGTGTGCCTGTAAAATGAAGAATTTCTTTTTATCAGACTGTTAAATGCCTGTTAAATGCCTGTAAAATGAAGAATTTCTTTTTATCACACTGTTGAGTGTGTTCCAAACCTAACATTCTCTTCTGGCCCAGGAGTACTGTCTTTAGATCTGAATGTAAGTATAAGCACTGTGTGTTGAAATCTTTAAATATTCCAGGAGGGTGATGTGTTGACCCTGTGAATCTGTACAATCTCGCACTTTCGTTGTGTATTCTTAATATTCGCTTCTGATTTCAGTCCTGGACGAACTTGTGCACTCCGTTTCGATGGCTGTGTTTGGTGAAGAAGTCGGCCCGCACCAGGCGGTAGAAATAGATGAGGATCATGATGTTCATCAGCATCATGGATATCAGGAAATACAGCGCTTGATCCAACTGAGAGTAGTTAACAAGGATGTACCAGGTGATATAGAATTGAGTGCTCAGGCGGAAGCCGATGTACGTTGTGACGTTGAGCATCTTGTTTATGGTGTACATGAATGAGTCTCTGGGTAGTCCGGCCATTTTCATCATTAGTCGTGAATGCAAAAATACACTGTTCACTTCAACGAAGAGAGCCATGACAGCACCTGAGACGTAGTGCTTTGTCAGAACAGCATAGAAGAATGTCCATATCACCTGCAAAACAACAATTTGATGGTTTAATCACTTTTAAATTACATGAAGACCTAGTACACTCTCCCCTGCCACTCAATATGCAGTATAAGTCAATATACATGGGTTTAGAGCTTTAGTTAATGAGACCACACTGCAGAATGGGAAATGTGACGTACGTAACTCACAGCAGAGTATACCCAACCTGCTACCACTTCAAGCTGCTGATGGTGTTATTGTGTGGGGAATGATTTCTTGAGAAGCTGTCAGTCCCCCTAACACCAATCAATTTAATTGAATGCCACAGCTTGTCTGAGAATTGTCGCTGACCATGGACACCTTTTTATGTAAGTGTTGATGCCAAGCATCTTGTCGTATTCTGATCAAAGTGTTGAAGAAGCATCTAAAATCTAACCCAAAATTCACTCAGCACCACAGAGACAGAGAAAAACAGAAACTGTCTCGACTACTACAGAACTAATAATTTACCCTAAAATCCGTTATTTAAGCAACATAACTCGTAACCCAAGATCTTACGTCCTGTTCTTCATTTTGACCAGCTTTGTGTGTTTGACTGACAATAGGCTTTGGTTTTTACCAGAAAATGATGAAGCAGAAACTCCCACGACTGTCTGGAATACCCACTGCAGATGATGTCTCCAGCATCCTGAATAAAATATCCTGCCAAAGACAGAAAAAGTTCAAAAAGTCATGTTCAGTTCAGATGTTAAGCTTGAGGGGCATTGGGAATTACACTATAACAGCAAGGGAGGTATAGTAGTTAGCACTGCCAGCTCACAGATACAGAGACCTGCATTCAAATCCTGGTCAGGCTGCTGCCTTTGTCTCCCTATGTATATAAAGTTGTAGTTTCCTGCCACATTCCAAGGGTCCTTGCTTTCTCTGAAGTGTTCCAGTTTGGAAGGAAGTGAACGCTATAGCTAACGGTCAGGAATTTAGTACAAATCTCTATGGTCTGGCACCAGATCATTTACCTGAGCTCCTACACCTTACTGTCTTACAAAATCCTTTGTCTTCTGATAAAGGTCTTTTGTCTGTGCTGAAATTCAGATTAGTCAATGCTGGCGGTAAATCGTTAGCATCACAAAGTCTACAGCTCTGCTCTTCATATTCTTATTTCACTACTCAGCTAAACACCCACATCTTCTCTCAGTACTTCCTCTCCTACTGCCCTTTTTAAAATATTTTTAAAAAATTTATACTTTTGAATCTAACACATCGTGTCTTTTGGATAGTAGATACAAATGACGAAGCTAACACCCTGGATTCAACCAACCAATTCTGAAATTCAAAATGTGACGATTAAAAGAAACTTGCCTAGACAACCAACAAAATGCAATTAAATAGCAAAATCTGACTGCGTTCAATAAACATTACTGCATGAAAGGTAATAAATGCCAGACCTGTTGAGACGACCACAAGTAGATAAGAGAGTGGGGTGAAGGTGTAGTGCAAGTCGTACATCATCAGTGGATACTGAAACACACTGTGAACACCAACAGGAAAGTTAATTCAAATAAGGACAAACGTTCAATAAAGCATGCATAAACAAACAATAATCAGTAGTGGAGTTTTGTGATACAGCCTTTCTACCACCTGAAAGCAAATTATTTACCCATAACAGATCTCACAGATCGCTGGGCAGGCACAGCGGTCTAACATGCTAACCCACCACCACCGGGTATACCATTTTTGTGTCCCAGTGGTACCGTCCAGCTGAGTGGTTCATTATGTACATGAATGATTGGCTGTGCTTGAGAGAAGGGAGGTCAGTCATGGGATAATGTCTTAACACTGTAGCAGTGACTCCTGCCAATGATGCAATGGACTGGTGTGCCATCCAGGGCACACTTATGTCTGTGTTTTGTGTTCCACAGAATGGGTCCAAACCTCCACAACCCTGATCAGGATAGTTGAGGGTAAAACTGGATTATGAATATATACTAAACAGAAATCTAAACGTAATACTTTTGTTTTTGCTTCCATTTTTGATGAGCTGAATACTTATTTCTTTGTACATAAAATGCCTTTTCCTCTTAACTGCTGTTCACAAATTTGTCCAAATCTGTGCTAAGTGAGTCGAGCTGATCCATCCACCTCACAAGTGTGGCATATCAAGATGCACATTAGACAGCATGATTATTAAACAGGTCTGCCTTAGGCTTGCCTCAATAAAAGGCTACTCTAAAATGTACCTTATGCCATCGATTGTGAGCATTTGTGTGTGGTTACAAGTGGTCTGTGGTTGTGAGGGCGGATGGATGTACTGCCAAAATCTCTGAAAAGCATTCGGAGACAGTTTATGGTAGAAAAAAATAATTCAATTCACAGGCAACTCTGGTGGAAATTCCTGCAGTTAGCATGCTAATTGCACACTCCGACCAAACTTGTGACATCGGGCTGTCTAATCAGCATCTTGACCTGTGAGGTGGTGGACCTGAGAAGTGCTCACTGACACAGATTTAGACAAATAAAAAAAAAAAATATGAAAAATATTCGGGAGAAAAGGGCATTTTGTGTACATAGAAAAAGTCTTAGATATTTGAGTTCAACTCATGCGAAATAGGAGCTAAATATATATTTAAAAACAAAAAATATTTTTGTTTAGTATATATATATATATATATATATATATACACTTACCGGCCACTATAATAGGTACATATTGCTAATGCTGGTTTGGACCCATTTGTCCTTTATAACTGCCTTAATTCTTTGAGGTTTGTCAATAGTCTGAAGCCTCTCATGAATTTACAGAGCAAAGTATTTACATTTTAAGGCATTTAGCAGATGCCTTTATCCAGAGCGACTTACAACTGATAGTCTTACAATCCAAGCAATTGTGGGTTAAGGGTCTCGCTCAAGGACCCAATTGTGGCAGATTAGCAGAGGTGGGATTTGAACCCTGGACCTTCTGGTCCAGAGTCCAGTGCCTTAACTGCTAGGCTCCCACAGTCTAAAGTAGATCATGGACCCTGAATAGGTCTATCACCAGTCTATCATAGGACTGGATAGGGGGTTGCTGTTGCATAACTGGGGCAACAGCATGACATCATCCAGTTTCCAATTTCTGAAGGCAAAACCAGCCATGCCTGTTTGACCCCCTATTATTATCCGTGGGGATTAGAACCCAGGTCACTGTGGTGGGGGCCTGTAAGTGTAGTAAAGTACCCCAGGATAGTGGAGAGCCTAGTGCAAAAGTTTAGTCAAGTCAGTTATGTCTTATTTTTCTAATAGGGTTTAAAACATGATGAATGATAATCATAAACATTGACTGTATATTAACAAAAGTGTTTGCTTGTTTGTCGGGCTAGATTTCTTCTTAACCCACAAAACCACTCTCCTGCCTGTCTGACAAGTTTTTCTGGTTTCTGTCTCGTGAATCTTCAGTTGCACTTGCAAGGCGAATTTACTCTTTATATATCAGTATTTTATGCCTGTAATATGAATGAAGTGTAGTGTGGAGTTTTAGCAGTCAGTTTTGTGTGTTGTTAGACATTGACTGAGACATATTAAGATGCTTATAATGTTATGAAAGTGTATTAATCAGTGCAAAACTCACCAGAAAATGGCCCAGGTACCAGTCAGGAGCGAGTGCACAAGTGACACTGACAGGTTCTCATACTTCCAGCTCTTCCATGGATCAGATCTGATGACTTTTGGTCTGGGGAAAACCTTGAGCAGTGTGTGGAGAATCCTAAAGGCCAACGAGCTGCAGAAGACGCAAACGACAGGGTGATGCTGCACCACACTTAGCCAGCCTTCCATCTTGAACCTCCACTACTGATCTAATAGCTATCTGTCTTACACACCTTTTCTGTGTGTTTTCTTCTCTGTCTTGTTTGTGAAAAAGTGTCTTCTGTTCTTCTACCACCCAGGATAAAGGTAAGTATTTCTGATGCAACTGTTAGTTTGTTTCTGTTCCAGGCTCAAATTCTTCTCCAACTTTTTAGCTGAGTCTTCCTTCCACCTAGTGTTTTACATTCTCTGTTTCTTGCTCATTGTAACCTAGCATGGGTGTGTGTTTATCGCAATCTGTATTTGCTGAGCAGTGATTGGCTGCTGATGAATGGGCTTATGAGAGTGCTGCCACATGAAATCCTGACATGCCACATAAAATCATACCTCTCCCACGCTTCCACGCTTCTTCTAAAAAAAAAAAACAGTATTTTGAATTGTCAACTCAAGAATTCAGTTGGCCAACATGCTTGGAGTGCGAACTGTACAGTTGCTTCTGGTTTGTGTTTAATCTCCATGGTAATGCTTGCCCTTACATGAAATGGTGAATCATGTCTACTTTCAAAGCTTTAAGGGAAAATGCCTGTGGTTTTAGAGCGCTTTTCAAAATTCCAGTCTTTCCAGATTCTCATTTGGAAGTTTAGTTACACTATTACCCTATTCACAACAAGTACAATAAACTCTTAATACAATATGTTTCATTTGATACTAAACTTATAACAATAATTATTCATTTTAACTCTCCCCTAGTTCTATTACTAAAGTTAAATGTCGTAGATTGGTTAAGAGAGAGAATGCTAAACTATCTAACCAAAGAAACCTAATCAAAATCCCTTGTAAGCAAAAAGTGTCAGATTCTTCTCAAACTAACATGAAGTTAGCCGTACTTAATGTCAGATCTTTGTGCAACAAATCATTTTTAATTAATAATTTTATTTGCTCTTATAATCTTGATTATATGTTCTTAACAGAGACATGGTTAGACAGCAAGACGGGTAATGCAGTTCTTATTGAATCTACACCACCTAACTTTA
>JAUZSU010130733.1:0-16787 GCA_034780255.1 Parotocinclus maculicauda
GATCTTAGGGCTTTAGATACTGCATTTTTAAAGCTGCTTTGAGACAATGCTCAGTTGTAAACAGTGCTATAGATATTACTTTGACTCGGACTTTTAAGTGTATATGCGCTATAGGCTATAAAAATAAAATTGAATTCAGTTGGATGTTATGGAGCAGTAGACATTTATACAGTACATTATCCGATGTGATTTATTTGTATTATCTGTGGGCGATCTGTGTTTTCCCGTTTAAATCACGCGTGCATTACCATATAATCTCCCGCGCTTCGACACATCAAGTGCGCTTTATTCCTAAATCTGCACGACCCATGATATTTCTCCGTTAACTCCGTAATCTCTTGCATCTCAAACGCCTAATTTGATGTCATTGCTGTAAAACACACGTTAGTTAGCGGTGATTAGGAAGCCGCAGAGCTGCAGAGATTGGAAACTACTAAGAGAGTTTTGACGCGCTCCCTATGACCTATAAAAATCAAATTTCTTGGTATTTGTGTTAAAAGATCATACTGTGAATTCCTTATAACTCTTCTTTATCACTCCCTCCTCCTCTTCTTCCTCCTCTTCCTCCTCTTCCCATGCGCCTGCCTGTGCTTAATCCCTCTTTTTCTCTCTCATATGACCATGAACAGTTCATTAACAGTTGCTGCCTTAAGGGGAAGTCTGAGTGTTTGAAGATTTACTCGCTTCAAATGAAATGCTAAAGTATTTTGTGTGGTAGAGAGAGAGAGAGAGAAAGAGAGAAAGAGAGAGAGAGAGAGAGAGAGAGAGAGAGAGAGAGAGACTGGGTAATATCCCTCTCCCATTATCCCTTGTGCGTATTTGTTTGCACCTGATGCACCTTTGCGCACATTTTGTATTTTGTTTTTCTACGCCTATTAGGAACATAAATGCAGTCCATTCTTACCTTTCTTGATAACAGAATGATCCAGGATTCCCAGGGACGAGGCTTCTTCCATACCCTGGACAATAAAATACTGTATCATTTGTCGCCAGCCAGGCCAGTTAATGTTTAATTTGTATAATAAGTGGTAATTAGTAAATATATGCTGATAATTCTAATGCATTTGTAAGTATTACAATTGCATTGAATTCTGGACTAATTACGCACTGGGTTATGCCTAATTAAAAACCTAATACATCCAGACGTTTATTTCCTTTCGAGATGCAAAAAATACACATTTTCTGACAATAAAAAGATGTGTACAAAGGTGTGTACAAAGCATCAATGCAACGCACATTTTAACAAGAGAATTTAATATATGCTAAACTAATAGCCAATTATGTCAGTAAATCGGTGAAAAAACCCGCGTTTTAAATGTTATTGTTTGTTTGCTTTGGAGTAAATTTTACAGTTATGAAAATGCATGTTATATCCCCGGTCAGCTTGGTTTTATGCATACTTTTAACGAGATTACTAACTTCGAGTCTTATTTTTATTTTAAAGCATCTGTGTTATTGCTGAGTTTTTGAACATGGATAATAAGAGTAGAAAGTAATCCAAATCTGGCCATAAACAAATATTTAAAGCATCTAAATGCAAAATTGGTTTGATGTTATCATTTCATATGTATTATATTTTATATATTAATTTCCTTTAAAACACTCCTCGCGTTACCCTTGTGTTAATTTGATCTGATATTTTAAAGAAGTTGAAATTGAAACGTTTTTTTTTTTTTAAACTGTTCTGTATTTGAAGTACGGTAAATTAAAAACTGGCAGAATTAGAGACGTGCATCGATATTGTCTACGGCTAGGGGCAAAGCTTTTTGTTGATGCTAAACAAATCGATTGGCTTCGCTCAGTTGTCAAACGCAAAGCCATTCAGTTCCTCAGTTTGATTCTGCACCTGCTCAAAAGCACCAACAATTGCATGAGTTAGAAACGATGTTTAAACCATTCAGATTTAAGGGGAATATTAAGCAACAAATGCCTACTGATTTAGATTAACTGCAGTATAAACCACATAAATGAGGCAGACCGATAAACACAATTATTTGTAATGATCGGTGATAAAAAATATATTGTATGTAACGTAATGTCTGAATATTTTACAGGACACTGAATTTATTTTATCTTGAACAAGTTAAGTCTGTTATGTTGTATTACAACATTTTACATTAGCTACATAAATAGGCCTTATTATTATTAACAAATCTACAAAAAAATATTATAAGAGTATTTATAGTGGCATGGTAAACCTGTATATATTTAGGCTATTATAAGCTATTCGTTTGCGTGCGTCTGGACTAGACATGCATGGTTTTACACTGCGCCAGTAATAAGTACATGAGTTATTAAGACTCACATGCATGTCCTCGGCTCCATGGTGAGTGTGCGCGTGTACACCAAGCTGCGTGTCTGTCAGCGCTCCGGCTCCCTCTCCCAGCGCGTGCAGGAGCCGGGGCACACCGGGGTAATCACGCCGAGGCTCGAGGCTCAGCGCGCGGTGAGGCTGACACAGTAGCCCCGCGTCCTCTTGGTTGCGGCTGCGCGGAGGATGCCAGGCCTGCTGGTGCTGATGTAGCGTACTGATGGACTGGTACGGGTCAGCTATGTGCGGATAAGCCGAGTCCTGAGCCTGGGAGTAGGACAGAGAAGCCTGTGGGTACGGAGGAGGGAAATAGGGAGGCTGGAAGTCAGAGGCCGGCGTGTGGCAGAGCGGAGGAGCGGCAGAGTAAGCGCTCTGATTGAGCGAGCACAGCTGAGAGAGGCGCGGTGATGAACCGGAGAGCCCGTCCGAGCGCTCCTGAAGAATAAAAGAGAACATTTAGATTACACACGGGCTTATCTTTCATAGTTCACGTTAAATATTTTAACAGAACTTTAGTAAACACGGAAGCAGCCTGGACGGAATGATTAAAATGTCCCATTACACATCGTATATACATTTTTAAATAGGTTATAATCTAGTAATGACATTTTGACTTAATAAGTCATTTTGACTTAATTTTGACTGAATAATCTTTCATATAACTATAAAATGATTTACTTGAAAATACTATTAAAACTTGGGTAGACATTTCAGAGAATTATTAAGGTAATAATAATAATAATAATAATAATAATAATAATAATTAATAACAATTAGAATAATGATAATAATAACAACAACAACAATAATAATAACAATAATAATGTTAGCTATCTAAACAAGACCAGATCTTGGCACAAAATATTTTTCCATTGTTTCATTTTCTTTAAGTAAACAAATAACCAAGCAAACAACAACAACAACAACAACAACAACAAAAACAACACAAATGAAAGGCCTTAAATGACACAAATTAAGTGACAGATCCAAATATGAAGGGATGTCGCGCTAAAAGGGCCAAATCAATTACGTGAGAGTGAAATCAATTTTGTGTCCATAGCACGAACGACCTGTTTACGGTGTAAGGAGACAAAGTGACAGCGTGATGAGGAGAATTTAATTTACAGTAATTAGCCTCAAATTTGACCGTACAAAGCTTGAATTAACGCGCCTAAGACTGAACGCGCAGCGCATTTGTGCGCCTTTGCGCACGCGGTCGCGTCTTTCACTCCATCATACACGCGCATCCAGAAGGGCAAATCACTATCTAATTATGTTAAACGGTACCACAGAGTCTAAACAGCGCAACATTTATATTGGTTATATCCGAAGTGCTGCAGTACTCACCATAGCGGAGTAGGTGTGCACTAACATGTGGATATGAGAGTGGTTCTGCTAGAAGTAGCTTCCTTGCGATGGGCAAATAGAGCAGTGAGTAAAACTCCTCGACTCCAAAAGGCCCTCCGATTTGGAGGGTGTGTATGGAGTCTCTGTGTGTCTCTCTGTGTGTGTAATGTGCTACTACGAAAGTCTCTCGGACTGTTTGCCATGTGCCTTGTTATAGCTTCGCCACCACTGGGTGTATAACGAGGGGGAGGGGTTGGGTGGACTACCTTAAAGGGACAATAATGTAATACTATTAAAGTTGAATCCCCTATTTTGATTCATGTTGCGGCATGGCTGTCAGAATATGCGTTTTTAAAATTTGCAAACATTTACTTCAATCTCTTTTTGCGACCATCTAGGATGTTCATTTAAACGCATCAGGTATCTGAAGGGATCAGGAAATTAAGATCATTTATGTTATTTTTGGTATTTCAAAATTTTGCATTACATTTTCAGCTTGGTAGAAAGTGTGCACTAGATAGTTTTGCGTCACTTTTGCAAAAGGCCTCACATGCCTATTGGACATCAGGCGTAAACGTATAAGCTCATTCTAAAACTTGGACCATATCTGCACTCCTTTTGAGTGCCTACAAATGTAATATCAGTTTCATAAGAGTGAAATGTAAGACAGAGCCAGTTTTACAAGAATGAGTTGTGTTTGTACCTGTGCGCAGTAGGGATCCGTCTTCGCCCTGGATTTCCACAACATGATGCGTAAAGTTAGTTCAAGTTCTTGGCGAGGATTACCCTGGTACAGGAGTCCGCTGCAGGTTGATCAGAGTGTGAGAACAGAGAGTCGACACACAGGAGTTTTGTTAACACAAAGACAGACGGGACAGTGGAAGGGGCGGGGGATGGTTTGGAGTGACACAAGGGGCAAAAGCTGAACACCTGCTGAACCACGGGGCATGTTCCAAAAGGCCTACACGCATTGTGTTTTCCTAAAGCATCTTTAAAGTGATTAAGCGACGACGACTATTTTACAAACAAACACCAAATGTTTAGGATTGTTTATATGATTATGATTGTTACCATACCACAAGATTAATTCCAACGTGATTGCAGGTCGTTTTGGGAAACGTGTGGAGCAAACGCTGTCTTTTTGTAACATTTTCCATCAGTACTGATATACAAGCGACAAGAGTGTGCACTTTTTTAAGTGTATAATCCACATATAACAACATACAATATACACCAGTTTTTTACAAGCCCAAATTAGTTGCGGTGGTATGAGAAATGGAAATAAAAAGCGCAGTTTTTCTTAAATTTACTTCGACTTTTCCTTCACTGCGGACAGTATGAACCCAAGATATATAATGTTTTGTCTGGTCAACTTCATTTCATTTGTTAAAACATCAATTCTTGCATTTCAGGACTGTAACACATTCTAATACCGGAGTTTAACACTTTATAATGAAGTAAAGAATTTAATTAACACACTCTAATGTTTTCATTACGTTTAGCACCAAGAATACCAAGTGATAAAGTGTTTCTGGTGTTATTTTGCCTCATTTTCTTCTGCAAACATGTCTTAAGGTCTGCAACAGTAGGGGTTGTCGTTGTCACATTTCCTTTTTCAGAATGCTCCACACAATCTCATAGCTGTACCCTCTTCTTCGACAGCCATGCGTCTGTAATGTGTGCAGCATTTGACTTTGCATTGTCTTGTTAAAAATTGGACATCCTTGTTGCTCTAAAATCTCAGTGTACTGCATTCATGCTGCCATCACAAAAACCAAAACATAAATTACCACTGCCAGTGGTACTAACACAATCCTGTACAATGTCTGTTCTGATGAGCGCATAGTGTTAATTTCTTCCAAAAAAAGACATGGAATACTGGTTTATCTGGCCACAGTACACATTTCCACTGTATGATGGTCCACCCTAGATGTCTCTGAGCCCAAAGAAGTTGACACTGTTTAGAGTTACTATATAGCTTCTTTTCTGCACAGTAATGTTTTAGATGGGATTTGTGAATGGTGTCAATTATTATAGTGCTTTACAACGGTTTGCCAAAGGAATCTCTTGCTCGTGTTTATATTATCTACAGATTCTTCAGATTAGGTTTGTGCTTTAGCCATTGATGGACTGAAATTCCTCCAGATTCCTTGAATCAATGAATGATATTATATACGTAAATTGTTTAAATACCCAAAAAGTAAATATGCAAATCCCTTCCCATCTTTCATTCTCTCTTATATTTGTTGACAAACTGGAGATCCTATGGCTCCTTACAATAATCTTTGCTCCTTACAGACTGCCATCTGTGGATACTCGTTTTGTATGAAATCAGGATTACAATAAACTATTGACATCACCTGTTTGAAATCACATGATAATTTATGCTTTTGACCTCATTACTAGCATTAAATCGCATAGCAACTTTATTTGAAAGTTGTTACCAGACTGAAATGTAGGAAAGGATGGATATTAAGAAATGAAATTGAGTTGACCAGACAAATTATGAAATATCAGATGTATACTGTCTGCAATTAAATAAAGGTCACAGTAAATTTACTACACAGTGTAATTTTTTATTTGGTTTTTATTTGCATACTGTCTCAACCTTTTTGATTTGGCATATTATACAGGCTAAATGTATTTACTGTACATCTCGTGTTTATACAGCACATTTATATTTCCTTGGCAAATTAGTGTTGGTGCCCACAGACTTGGATTCAATCCTTGTATCCAGTATTTTTTTCATAAGCATGTTATTCTCATGAGAAACCTCATGAAAATTCATGCTCCTAAAGCAACGTGCCACAATTGCTTTGGAAGAGGTGGTCATGTTATTGTGTCATTTTTGCAGATTTAAGAGCATGTTCTTTTTAATCTTTGATTCAAGCACAATCTAGTTATAGCTTCTTGGCACAGACAGTTCTAGAGAGTTCTATTTCAAATTCCTAGTACTACATAGAGCCCTTGGTGTCAAGCATCTAGATAATATTCCCTTGGCCTTTTGCAGAAAAATGCAACATTACAGATCCTTCACCACAACAAGATTTTTTTCCTCTTTAACCTCCCTTTTTCACACCATTCTCACCTTAAGCGTATGTTGCAAAAATGATCTATTTTTGCCTCATATGTTCCTTGAAACTGGTTCCAAAGTTCTGGTGAACTCTGGATGATTATCAGTGTCAGAAATAGCCATTTCAAAGTCATTATATGACATTCCTTCTAAATACACTGCTCACAAAAATTTCTAAATGAATACGAAGATGATCTCACAAGAACTGCTGGACAATTTGGTCCTGTCCATGCCCCATCACTGTCGGTGTGTTTTGGCAGTCTTGGGTGATCATACACCCTACTGAACAGTCAATGTGTGACACCCTCATCCAGTTTACCATGCTTTTATTTACCCCATAAATATGTAACTTGCTACTCAATCATGATAACTGAGTTTGCATTTCATTTGTGTAATCAAACTTTCTTTGACTATTGATTTTCTGATGGTCTTGTTTGATTAAATAAAGTCAAGTGCTTATGCAGTGTAGTATGTTGGCATAGGTGTGTCTAATTATCCAAAAGAAATAAAATTTTTGCAAATCTCAACAATACTTCTGGAGCTGTTTGTGTCTGTAAAATTGCCCACCCACTTTGCAGTAGTAAATAAATACAAATAATACCAAAATTATATAACAAAAATGGTATTATGATAAGTACACTATAGAGATACAAGTTTGTGAAAGTCGGTTAACTGGCTTATTGAATGCAGAACCCCACAAACATGCCATAGTGAAAGTCAATGCAGGGTTAAGTACAACCTATGTTGCCACTGATTGTCTAAGGAGAATCCAAAAACGCTAGCCTACACATTATATAATAATTGTGCAAAAGAACTATCAGGTTTTGACTGCGCAACACCACGTATAAGCAGAGGGCTATGTAATACCATATTTCTCCATTACACGATACACCGTTTTTAGAAAGTGTAATGAAGGCGCCATCTAGTGGCACTTACAAACTACAGGAAATACACAGCCCAACAAAGACACGTGATATAATTGAACACAAAAATATCTGACATCTAGAACAGAGCATTGGACTGTTTGGCCATATCACGAGAAGATCCAATTCATTGGAAAATATTCTGAGAACAAAAGGAAAAAGAAAGATGAGCAGCAATCAAATTATTCATAAAAAAGCCATAAAGAATCCTAGCTACTCATTGCAGTATATGTAATTAACCCAGAGGCACATATTTTACACTAAACAATATGCTTATTCACAACTCAACATTAATTATAGGCTGAAGATCCCAACATATTTCCAACAATTAGCAGATTCTCTTATCCAAACGTCTTGCTTAAGAATCCAACAGCAGTAACTTGGGAGATCCTGGATTTAAACTCACAACCTTCTAATATGAATTTCAGCCACTACAATATTCCACAGGTATAGACTGTTCACTAGGTGTGTAATAATACAACCTGATTACTATTTGATTTTGATTTATATCGATTTCACATTAGATAAAAGACATACCTCTGTATTGCGGAAGTGTAAATGATAAAAAACATTGCAGATTTTCTTGTGTAAGCTTTTGCCTTGGTTCTCCCAAGATTTCTTCCTTCTATATTCATGGAGTTTTTCCTTTTCACTGTAATCCTAGGCTTGCTCAATTTGGGATTGGCCTTTTAAGATAATATAATATTGAAAAGCTGCTTTGAGCACCATTGTAAAAAGTGCTATATAAATAAATTTGACTTTGAATAAAAAAAAACATTTTGTCTTCTGCAATGAAAGGAAATGAAATTAAAGGAAATTTAAAACAAGGTTTAAAATTGTAAACAAATGGCTCTATTGTAGCAGCACCAAAGCTTAAAAGATTATTTCTGAAAAATAATTTAAAATAATGTGTACTTAAAGGAAGTCCACTTTAAGCAAAAATATTATTTATTTCATTTTAGGAAATGTCATTCTTTTGAACAACCAAAATGAATACCCATAAAGTAATTTCAGCTCTTAAGAACCTTTCTTAACTGATCCATGCAGTGGAGTGAGCTGCCAGTCCCTCTCTTCATGTACGAGCTAATATCCTTGCGACAGGGTGTGCACTGGTGGGCAATGGCACACAGAGCCTCCTCCAGAGAATCTTGTGTCTGGGGATCTGGGAGGGCACGGCTAGAGTCCAGCAGGCTGAGGATATTCTGAAGCCAGCCTTCGTCCCTGATCAAGGTGGCTATCCAGGGCTGAGTGTTCACACAGCTTCCAAGAGCCTGCAGACTGAGCCTCCAGAGCTCACACACATCATCCCACCATGGAGCCCAGCCAGAAGAGACTTGTGCTTGGCCAGCACCCTCACCTGACTGTAGCGCCCCACAGAGAAAACGCATGGCAGAGGAGAAGAAACGGCACACATTGGGGTTCACTGGCCCTGTTGGGTACAGAAAGGATCAGTAGTTTTCCAGAACAGATTTTATTGTTATTGTCTGACAATAACATAGGTGTCAGTACCCAAAGACAACTGCAAAACAGGATATATGCTTTATGCATATGCCATTAATATCTAACAAAACATGATTTTTAACATGTATATTATTATCCAATCATATCCAGCGGTTTAGACATTAATGGTTGTGTGCCGAGTTATTTTGAGGGCACAGCAAATTTATATTGTTATACAAGCTATGGACTGACTACTTTAGTTTGTATGTAAGTGTCACATCTTCAGTGTTGTCCCATGAAAAGATATAATAAAAAATAATTACAAAAATGTGAGGGATGTACTCACTTTTGTGAGATACTGTCCATACCTAAATATACTGCTCACAAAAATTAGGGGATATTTTATTGGGTGTATTTCAAAATGAAATCATATTTTATGTGAGCAGTACATTATAAAACGTATAACCACAACTGTAACATATGGGAAATGAGCAGAAATACCCCCCCCCAGGCAAACCAGGATAAAGAGGAGAAAAACTGTGGCTGTACCTGATGATGTTGGTTTCAATCTGCTAATCATGAGGCCTAGTGTGCAGAAATTGGCTGTTAGAACCAGGAGGCGTGATTTGTATAGGAGGATAGGAAGTGCTTCACACAGGACTGCCTCAAGAGAGGCAAAGCTAGCATCAGTCCTGAAAACACAGAGCAAGATCAGAAAAATCACAAACTGTATTACTTTTTTTCGGCACAAATTATCCATGGCATAGGTTTTCTGTGTACATTATACTCTTGCCTAATCATGATAAAGCATAAAATGATTTCCTTTTATGCTTTATATGCCTTGCAGCTATAATCGACCAATCAATATTGTGGATCCATGAGCAGAGGTGGGAGTTTAAGAGCAGAAGTCTGTCATTAGTATGTATGAGTTAGCTCACGTATAGACTAGAGAGCATTCAAACGCAGTTTTTGTTTAGAGACTTTTTTGTGCAAGTTACTTGTTTGACTTTCTACTACTTAGTTGTAACAAGCTATAAATGGCATTCACAGGTGTCCATACCTGTCCTACTGTAAGTAGTACTTATTTGTTTGTTCGCCAACTACCTGTATATTCTCGCCAACAAAAAAAAAGTATCAGGTCCATCATACCACCCTCTTAAGTGGCTCTAGACTTTCCAAAAGACAGTCGTACGGTCTACAACAACTACAACTGTTAGGTGGTAACACTACAGTAATGTATTTTCTTTAATTATTGTGAATTTACATGAAATAAAAAAAATTTATATAAAGTGTATAGCAGTTTAGGCTTCAGACAACAGCAAGCCAAAAATTCAATCTGGTTGCTTTATTTTTCTTATGCAATGAGTAAATTAACTAAGCTATCAGCAGTACTTTCACCTATTCTTGTGTACTAAGAACTTCTTCAGTTTACCTGACATACTCTGGCTCTGTGACTGCAAAGTTAAGCAGGGAAGAACAGGTTGTTTCCAGACTGGGATCTCTGCACACTGTTTTCCCACTATGAGTTCTCAGGATTCCCCAACCACGGGTAAGAAAGTTCACCAGTAAAGCTGGAGTATCTAAAGAGAGCAGAACCTTTCTTGGACCTTGTTCAGCTGACAGATGGCACAGTGCTGGGAGAAGATATCTAACAGAGAGACAATTTGTTACACAAGACAAGACTGCTATGCACTTACTGATACAAATGACGCACACATCGTTTGCCTGATCTAATGCAAAGTTAAATATTTCCTCAAACCTCAGGGCATCTTCGCCTGTCCATGTTCTGGCTTGTGTCCCATCACTGAGTGACATTTCAGACATCCATGTGGCCAGTCCTTTGCCTTTTCGCTCCTCAAAGTGATGTTTGGTATAACCAATGAGGAATGGCAGGAGGGCTATTATCTCCTCCTTCAGACAAGAGGTCTCCTCAGCCAGCCAGGCACAAACAGAGCGAAATGTTGCAAATAGGAAGGGGTCATCATAGTGTCTTGGCTCAACCTGTGAAAACATGTGTGTTGGAAATTCAGGTATTATTTTTGTTTACTTTCACAGTGCAGGTATAAAATGTAAGGGTTAGTATATAAATGCTTAAGATTAACTCATAATAACCATTAACAAAGCATGTAGGGAAACAGATGGACTAGATTCTGTAATTGTATAACAACAGTGCTATATGGTAAGTGGAATTGATATGGACAATTAATGTAGAAACAAAGAGACCTAATAAAGTGATCAGGTAATTTAGGTAAACACTTAAAATAGTAAATTCCCCATTTCTCTTACCTGTTGCAGGTAGTAAATAACAGCAGAGAAAGCCTCCTGCAGAACCCCCAGTACCTGCCTGCTCTGCTGCAGGCTCAAACTCACAGTTGCAGTTTCTGCTTGGGTTGAACTTAAGTTAGTTTCCTGGCAGCAGGCTTGTTCCATGGCTGCTTCCATGATTCGGTAACAGGCAGTGAGTGTATGCTGCTGCTTTGCAGAGAGCTCTGAACCTGGAGGCTCTTCTAGGGCCATTCTGACCTCGACGCATGCCCTGTTCACCAACAGGCAGCAGAATTTGGGTGTACCCACAGGGTTCCAACCAAACAAGTCAAGCAAGCAAGCAGACAGCACAAAAACAGGGCTCAGCTGCTCAGAGCCAAGTTTCCCCTGAACCAGAGGACGTAATGTTGCCCAAAGCTGTGCAACAACATCTCTGAGCTCCTGAG
Organism: Parotocinclus maculicauda; assembly: GCA_034780255.1. Taxonomy (NCBI): domain Eukaryota; kingdom Metazoa; phylum Chordata; class Actinopteri; order Siluriformes; family Loricariidae; genus Parotocinclus; species Parotocinclus maculicauda. Next base: position 11,806 of record JAUZSU010130733.1, read on the forward strand.
TTTGTGACTCCCCTCTTTCTGGGGGGAGGAAGTGTGGAATCTGACTGCAAATCTCCAGCAGGTTATGATCTGAATTCTGACTGAAGTTCTCTGAAATATTGTCAAGAAGAGAAATCAGTTCTTTTTGGTGTCTACCCCATGCACGCTGTCTAACACTGCTAGACAGGATGTGAGCCAATAGAGGGACACCCTTCTCATGGCTGAAAGTCTGTTTTTGACACACAGCTCTGCATAGAGTAGGTACAGCACCACGGGCCAGCAGCTGATCAGGGCCTTGAGGCAGAGCACACACTGCGTTCAGAACCTGATAACAGTCAGCAGCCACTGCCTCATCAAGGGCAGAGATGGAAGGCTGAACGGCCTCATTTCCATTACCTAATCCAGAAGGACCTGTTGGTACCTCCTTTTCTCAAGTACTTTGGTCTGATTGAGGAGCTGCAGCATCTGCATTAGGCTCCGTCTTCTCAGCACAAGTTGAATGAACAGTGCTGACTTGCACTCCACTTTCCACCAGGCCAAGCAGGAGAGGGATGGTGCTCAGCAGCTGGGGTTGAGAGACCATGTCTGAATCTGTGCTCAGAGCTGCCAGCAGGGCAGTTCCCAGAGACAGCAGCTCTCCAGGAGGAAGGCCAAAACTTTCACTACCTCGAACTGCAGTCACCAGCAGCCGAGCAGGCAGGTTCAAACCCACAGCTTCAAAGATGCGATGCAAAGTCACCCGATCCAGCTGACTGGCTGGACACAATCGTGTAATCTTAAACAAAAAAAAAAAGGATATTATGCGATTTAGTGCTAACTTTAGAACAATTGAATACAATGAAACCATTTGACTCTTTACTCATTAACCATAATAAAGGCATACAATGCAGTCACTATCTTCTTCAGTATACAGTGGTGTGAAAAAGTGTTTGCCCCCTCCCCATTTAAGTGTTTCGGAACATCAAACCAATTTAAATAGTAGTCAAAGAAAACACAAGTTAACACAAAATGCAATTTGTAAATGAAGGTGTTTATTATTAAGGGAGAAAAAATCCAAACCTACATGGCCCTGTGTGAAAAAGTGATTGCCCCCTAAACCTAATAACCTCTTTGGGCCACCCTTAGCAGCCACAACTGCAACCAAGTATTTGTGATAACTTACAACTTTGACCCCCATTTTGACCCACTCATCTTTGCAGAATTGTTCTAATTCAGTTACATTAGAGGGTTTTATAGCATGAACGGCCTTTTTAAGGTCAGACCACAGCATCTCAATAGGAGTCGGGTCAGGACTTTGACTATGTGCCACCTGAGTGACTTTACTTATTCATGGTTTCCAATATTTATAGGATTGTTTATTTGCTATTTGTGTCCTAATGTAATATTACCATATCACCAAGTTTAGAAATTAAGACTCCTATCTGTTTAATTCTTCAGGGAGTTGTGGGTGGTGTGATGATTGTGACTCCCAATAACATCATGTTCGACCCCCATAAGTCGGACCCACTGGTGATCGAGCATGGCTGTGAGGAGTACGGGCTGATCTGTCCTATGGAAGAAGTGCTGTCTGTGGCTCTGTATGATGATCTGTCTCACATGAAGCTCAAGGATGCTTTGCCATCGTAAGCAGCAACTGCTCTTCTGCCTCGTCTTCCCTTTGTGCCTCCCAGATCTAATAATGTCTTTATTACAGTGTTTATTATGCCATGGATCGTTAGAATCATGACCTAACACCGTGCTGTAGGCTTTGTGACCGCTTTGTGCATTTCATTTTGTTTACTGTGGAACCCCTTAACTGTTTTCCTACTGTTGTTACTTCTGGTTTCCTAAATTATCACATTTAATATATACTTTTTATATTTCTTTACTGTTTTATCATCAGGTTTGTCATGAGTTCCTTACTTTTTATGAGTTTATCATTTAGTTTTCGTTGTCCTTCATATTTTAAGTTCTCTCTTTTTGTTTTTCTCTTTAATTTTCCTTCCCATCACTCTCATATGACCCCTGTCTCCATGGTAGCGACATACCTCAGGATCTGTGTCCCTTATACAGGCCAGGTGAGTGGGTGGAGCTTCCTTCTGAACAGGACCTGAACCCTTTCAGCCGTTATGAAGCCCTTAACCACCCCAGCTGCCCGGTCATATTAGATGACATAGAGACGGCCATTTCAGAGGATGCAGAGTGCCACCTAGCTGACAAGTCCCCATCAGATGAAGGTTTTACTGAGCTCGAGCTGTTGCAGAATGACTCTGGAACTGAAAACGGAAGCACTGAGACGTCTCACGGCAGGCCTGAAACTGCCAAGACTACCCGCCTCAGTCTGGAGAGGGCATTATTACATAATGTTCAGCAATATACAGACCAAATAGCAGAGGAAATTAACTCGCACAGTGCAGACAAAGAAGAGGACAAGGATGAAGGACTTAATCATTCTGCAGATGTGGAGCCCTTCTCGGGTGGGGATGAACATCACTCGCGTCATGCTGGAATAGGACTTCTGCTAGCTGACAAGGGATCGGAAAAGACTGAGACTTCTGCTAAGGATGCTTCTCAAATGGAAGCAGCAGCTGTAGACCAAAATGCCATAGTAAACTCTGGTAGTATCTCTGGGAACTCTGGAAAACCTTCTGAAACAAGCCATGAGGAGAATAAGGAGACGATGGAGAGACCAAATATTAATGAAGAGCTGTCGAAGAGGGAGTCCGACGAACAAACCAATGAAACCGAAATGAAATCCTGGCTGCTTAAAAGGATGCAGGGACCAATTGAAGGTGAGGGTTTACAGTATGGGATTCTATGATTGTCCATTGTTTTATCAGCGGTATAATGAACATACAGCGGGGAAAATAAGTATTTGATACGCTGCAAATACTTTTGCAAGTTTTCCCACCTATAAATGAAAAAAAATCCAGAAAATCATTCTTATTTTTAAAAAATAATTAGCTTTTTATTGCAATAAATAAGTATCTGATCACCTACAAACCAGCAAGAATTCTGGCTCTCACAGACCTGGTAGTTTTTCTTTAAGAAACCCCTCCTATTCTGTACTCATTACCTGTATTAATTACACCTGTTTGAACTCGTTACCTATATATAACACACACTTAATCAATCACACTCCAACCTTTCCACCAAGACCAAAGAGCTGTTTAAGGACACCAGGAATAAAATTGTAGACCTGCACAAGGCTGGGATGGGTTACAGCACAATAGACAACAGCTTGGTGAGGCAATTATTAGAAAGTGGAAGAAACACAAGATGACTGTTAATCTTCCTCGATCTGGGGCTCCATGCAAGATCTCATCTCGTGGGGTAAGGTTTAAAGATTCTGAGAAAGGTCAGGAATCAACCCAGAATTACACGGGAGGGATAGAACACAAGGGGCAGGCACAGAACAAGACCAATGGTCGTGTATTCAGGAATGTGTGTGCTGCTTTTCCACGGACTAGGGCATAGGGAGTTGGATCTTTGCCATGTGATGCAGCAAGGGGTGCCCCTTACACATACTGCAAACCTTCTTGTATTCATAAACGATTATTTTTAGAGATGCTCCGATCATGTTTTATGCTGCCGATTCCGATCACATACTTTTTATATTCTCTGCAGTAACCCCAAACTCACCATACTCCGGCAAATGTTTGTTCTTCAAATGACGTATTAAATTATTTGTGTTAAAGCATTTTAATGCGCTTCCCCCGCGAGGTATTCTTTCGTTGCACGTGTTGCAGGATGCAAACTTTACATCACTCTCACAGACCGTGTAGAACTTCAACACGGCAGACATGTTTGTTTATGGTTTGCTTCCGCGTACCTGCGCTGTGTAAATGAAAGGGGGCGGGGACACAACACTGCACACAGAATACAGAAAGGTGTTAGACGTACAACAAAGATGGACCTGATCTTCACGTGTGTCCTGTCTGTAGATATTCTACTCTGTACTGAGGAGAAGAGCAAGAAACCACCCATGTTCCTCTGCTTCAAAGTGCGGAAACCTATGAGGAAATCCTTTGTAACGGGGCGAACGTCTAGCCCCACCCACTCCTTTGGTGGCAGAGGAAAGCAGCCAGAGTACTGGTTTGCTGTTCCTCAGGAAAGGTAGGCTCGTTTGTATTTAGGGATTTAGTCCTTTTCATTTAAATGGCCATTTTTACTAAAATGATTTTGATGGTTTCCTTAGGGTGGACCACATTTACTCTTTTTTCATCCAGTGGTCTCCTGATGCCTATGGAAAAGATGCTCAAGACCAGGGGTTTGTGGTTGTAGAGAAGGACGAACTTAACATGATAGATAACTTCTTCAGTGACCCAGTGCCCCGAAACTGGGAGGTAAATGGATTGTACTTATTATTTTTTTTTTGTTTTGCAGTTAGACCCCTTATCTAATTTAATCAGTGTGTTGAGTACTGGCTTTAGGATGCATCTCGACTATTGTACTGGCTAAATATTCAAAGTCAAGTCTTTCATCAGATTATCACTACAAATGAAGCAAGGAGGAGGCAGAGTTTGTGTAGCTTTGAGGACGAGGAACCACTGGACATGATGTCTTTTCTGATGGAGCCCAGCACCCTACTTGAGGACACACACGTTGAGAAGGTTTTACAGGGAATTTTTTGCTTCTGTTAAATTAATATTTATTTATCTGCAATGTATGAAAGGTTTCATGAATGGGGATTGGTGTGTTATGTGTAGTGGATTATTTAACCCTAAATCAGATGGATTAGGTACAGTATGGAAAACATATAAAAAACACACCATGTTTCTCACAAAAATCAAAAGACCCTGAGATTTGGACTGTAGCTAATAAGTCTGGATATTCTTTTTCGTCTTTGATCTGGAGTGTGTGAGAGTGCGCGTGTGTGAGAGCGCGAGTGCGTGATAGCGAGAGAGAAACCTGGGGGAGAAACTCTCGAGTTTTTGGGTAGTGATACCAGAGACGAAGAGTTTCTTTACAGATATTACATACTGTACACGTTCTTTGGTCCGATTAAGCGGAATTTTGGTCCA
>JAUZSU010130754.1:0-28745 GCA_034780255.1 Parotocinclus maculicauda
GACAGAAATGTGTGGAGATCGATGATCCATCAAGTGACCGAGAGTCGGCTGCGACTGTACGGTTAATCCCATCCCCACATATGTTGACATTTTTCAACCTATAGTTTTAAATAAATATTCTGACATATGCTTTTGAAGTAGCAGTTTATGCATTTATTGGATTAACCAAAAAGTAAGACAAAATAGTGACAAAATAAATTAAAAAAAACCAACATCATAAAAGCTCATTAAAAGTCGTCTAAAAACTCTAATGCTGGTCATTCGAAACCTTGGTAGTGTGAACTGAAAGCAACATAAACTTCATTGTTAGATCATTGTTAGTGTCAGTTTATCATTTTACCAAAAAGGTAGAACTAGCAAACTAGTGATTTGAGTCTCTTTATTTAACCCCCATTTATTATTTAACCCCTACATTCCTGCTCAGTGACTCAGGCTCGGTTGAGAACCTAATACACTGGGTGCAGGTGGTACATTATGGACACGCAGGGTTCTGCAAATGCATCACCTGACCTTCATGTTGCAAGTCCATTCTGGGATTTAAACCTAGGTCCTCAGGCAATTACCGTAGACCATAGACCATAGACCTGCCCCTTTAGAAAGTAAAACTAAAAAAGCAGTTGAATTATGTGTCTTATCACTTTGCAATATTATTATCTGTAACAATAAGGCCTCAGCTCATACAGACAGAAGTGCACAAACCTCTCAGCATCTTCTTTGCAGCATACGAGTTGTGTAAACCACGAGAGAACTGTTATTATTACATTGTGCCTCTGCAGATTCTCTGTATTACATTTCTTCACACACCGCAATAAATAGAAGCCTAAATTATATAGTGATGCATAAAAATATTTTAATAGGGAAACGGAAGGATAAAGAAGAAAATGGTGACATTACCATGTCTTTACTGAGGGTGTTGTTATATATGTATACATTGTATGTTGTGTACAAATTGTGCTTATCATAATGCTCAAATCATAAAGCACAAAAAACATTTACACAAAAAATATAACAAGTCTATACATATACAGCTATTGATTGTGTTGAGCAGTGTCTATATTACATGATTATAACATGCAACACATATGTGCCTTAAACCTGACGTATTTTCTAAACAGTATATGAAAGTGTACAATATACCGCAACTGGTAAATCTTAAATAACATCAGCAGGATTTGGTTTGTCAGGTTTTACCCAGCAGGCCTTAGCAGTCAAACTCTATGAAATCCATTATATTGGCAAAAAGACATATTAAAAACCAGCAACGCTTTCCAGATGGCACTTCATGTCAAGCTGAATTTATTTTTACAGCGCGTTTTACAACAGAGCATTGTCTCAAAGCAGCTTTATAAATATATTGGATCAAAGTCCTAATTGAGCAAACCTGAGGTGACACTCCCAAAATGTTATAGAGTAGAAATCTTGGGAGGACCAGGACTCAAAAAAGGACCAAACCTCCTTGTGAAGCCTGTATGTTACATGAGTGATTTAAAAGAAGATAACATGTATAAAGACAATGCCCTAATTAAATTCGAATGTAGTAATATATAGGCTAAGATGGAATAAAGTACACAATAATAAATAGCATAATATAATATAGAACTTACAATTAAAATAGTGTTGTAAATATATTAAATACTGAATATAACCAGAAGGAATATGCGAGTTAGGACAATTTAGTCCGATAAAAAGTCAAAAAACATTTGTTTGTAACACGTTTCTACTAATGATTTGTTTTGTGGAGGCACATCAATTATTAACAAATCAGTTTATTTTTTTACAAGCCGATCAGAGTTTCTAATGTAGTGCCTTATTTGACATTTGCAACTCCAGTCAGTGACTCCTATAATATTCCCAAAAAGGAATGCCACTGCATAACAAAAATTACAGGTCCCAGGATTCACACTTCCACTTTTACAAATTCCATTGTAAGTAAATATAGTGTAGTAATGCTAACTGATTTTATAATATCTACTTATTACGCACGATACTTTGACTATTGGCGCTCAGGTGACACAGAGGCAGTTTGCTAGCCCACCATCGTGGAGACCCAGATTTCAGTTCCAGGGTTGCATTCAAGCAGGCAGGTTTAGTCATGTCTGAGGGACATGAGGCCGGATGAGGGAATAATCCCCGGGCACTGCAACACCGACTCCAAACCAGCCCTGCGATTGACAACTGTCAAGGATATGACTAGGATATGCTCCAGACCACCCCCCAGCAACCTCAGGCAGAATATGTGGGGTAAAAAAAAACAAAAAAAAGCAATAAAACCCAAACATTAAACAAGTTATGAATCGTGATATTTCAGAGAATGTTACATTTCCAGTACTTAATGAATGCAGCACTGAAATCGTATGATTTTTGCATCGCAAACATGACTTGCAACACAAACATTCTTTGTATGATTATCTTGTGATGTCTGTGAATTGTTCAGTCTGTTCTTGTACAAATTACTACATGAACTGTCTTGCTTTTACAGTTTGTAGCTGCAACTCACTAGATATTTGTGAACTTTTGCAGATCACTCTTTGGTAACAGAACTGGCATTAAATGTACCTACAGCTATTTTGCTAAAAGAGAAATCTTATTTTGGTTTCAGTCATCCCACCAGCAGTCAATCACTTAGATTGTTTTCCTCCAATAGTTATAATAACTGCTTGTTTTATCCCAAACCCTTGGGTTGGCTTTTCCAATGTGTTTTTATGTTAATCATAAATGTGGCAGAATTCTCTAAGTACATCAACTGTGACTGTATATTTAAGCCGTAAGTTTGCATTTATACTTGCAATTGTTGCAGATCCATTTGTGAATTACAATTCATATTCAATTAGGAGTACATTGTAGCAGATACACATGATTTGTTTTGACAGGAAATTAACATCATAAAGCTTTCCTCAGTACTTTCAGCATGCTGTAATCTGGTCTTTGTGTTGTTGACAGTTGTGGTGAGGTTTGCATGTCACCGTACAATTCTTCTGTAAATAATAGCATACCTGTACATGACTCTGGAAGTCGTTTGTGGTTTTACGGATTTTTGTTTTTAGTATGCTAATCACTAGGAATTTTCTTAACTGCATTCCTGTTTGAATTGTTTGGTGACTTCAAACACAAGCTTAGTCTGAATAGCACACCATGTTGAAATGGTGCATAGTGAACCAGACTCATAGGTAAAAGCCAGCTACTGGAAAAAGCCTATGATACTGGGTTCGCACCATAGGCTGCAAAGTAAAGAACAGGTGGTGTGGTTACAATGGTGGTTGCAGGCTGCTGTCCTGTCTGGAGAGTACTTTCTGCAATGGCCAGTGAATTTCAGAATAGGCTTTGGCACCACACAAGTCCAAACATAAACTTTCACTTTGTTTAATCACCTTTTTATTTTTGTTTGTCTATGTTTGTTAAGATGTCATTGCAATAAAATAGCCTCACAAAGCCATGTGAGTGGAAATAAGAATTTAGTAACATTATTTTCACCATGTTATGTATTCGGATGGCTTTTTTAAAATTAGATGAATGAAAAACAGAGAAAAAGAAGATAGAAGGAATAAACAAATATAATATGTGAGATATTCGATACTGAAATAAAAAGCAGGCACCTGAGTACTCTACAGGCATAAAAAAGTACACCTTGAATGGTTGGTGACTGGAACGGATAAGAAGCTTATTGTGAGATAAGCTTCACTTTTAAGACTGAAAAATGTTTAAAATGGTAAACAAGTGAGCAGGGGGGTCATCAGACCCTGCGGCGCGTTTCCTTATAAAATTTTGCTATGCCCCATGAAAATCATAGCAATAACAGTCACAAAGAATCCTTAAAAGCACTACATTTTCCATACTGACCCAGTACCATTTTAAAAAAGCTTGAGTGGGCAATGCTGTCTTTCAAAGTCAGTCAGAAAATGCATGAGTTAAGTATAATAAACAAATTGAATACTCTTAAAAATGTGTTAATTTGTTCTTATTTTTTTCATACATGGCAGAGTATTTAGGGTTTAACTTTCTTATGTGATATGTACAATTGCATCCATATGACTTTTGGCAAGCAGGGAGGTACAGCATTGCCCCTACAAATTCTTTGTACCCCAGTATGACAAACAGTCAGGGTCTCATATAAACCTGAATAGTTGTTTAAACTCTTTGTGCAGCAGCAGATCTTTGCACATGAGATAACAGCTTGCACATGTTGTTTCCTATGAAAAATTAATTAAAAAAATATTTAGCATTAAATTGGTAAACACAATGCCCTCTGACGGAGAATGAAATTAAATGCTGCTCTGCAGCAAACAAGATAAGACATGATACAAAAATGTTACTGAAGTATTTAAAAGCAATAATTTTCATCTGTTGAAGTTTATAGTGTTTTCTCGTATGGGTGTAGAAGCAAGTGAAAACATGGCAATTAATCAGAAGTGGAAGAAGAAAGCATATCTTGTATTTAAGCTTGTTTATCAGTTTTATTAATCTTTGCATCAATGGCTATATTCATGACAGACAATGTTCTATCAACACACTATTCACGGACCAACTTAGAGTAACGAATCAAACTAATGCATGTCTTTGGATTGTGGGGAAACTGGAGCACCCTGAGTAGACCCACATGAATATTTTGAGACATGCAACACAGGTGACAGGATCGAACCAGGGCGACCACATGCATCACTGTACAATGTTCTTACATAGTAACAGGTCTACTAATCTGCTTAAAAAATACTAAAAGCTATATTTTCTATATATATATATATTTTCTAAATATATATTTTCTAAGTATAAAAGTACATTTTGCTAAATGAACTTAAAGAATTAAAGTCTAAGTATATCTTTAAAAAGCCTTTCTAATGCAGTTTTTGAAACTGGTCTCTTATTGATGGTAAAAGGTTCAGATCCATGATGCTAAGGATACGTAATGGTTTGTACTACAACTACATGAATTATCTGCAGTATTCACGCAAATGATATTGACATCTTTAACCACAGCATACACAAAATAAAAAACCATGATGACCAAAAAAACCCACAAAGGATTTTGAAACAATTTATAAATGCTCCGAAAACACTCGTAATTTGACAAGACAATATTTTGTAATGCAGTATATCATGATATTTGTCCAAAACAATAGCTGTCATCGACTCTTTGAAGCACTGTCACTGCATTTTAGTCATACAAACTGCAGCCAATTTTAGAACAGTTCTTATTTTAATCAATCCACTACATTACTTAATACAAAAAGCAAAACTTTAAAAATATTATATAGTTTTCAAATATGCCTCAGATGTTTATCACAGAAATAGACTTTTCTGTCCCAGGGACAAAACCTCTCGTATCTGATTAATTTTTTAAAAAAGTGTATAGTGTAAATAAATATTTTGGACTAGACTGCCTTTTTCATTAAAGAGTGTAAGAAAAATACATATGTAAATACAGTAAATAAATGCATTTATTTTAAAAATCCAAAGTAACAAACCTGTTTGAAAATGTAAAAAGTACAAATTTGCTTTTGACATGTGGTAAATAAAGTGTATTTAGTTACAGACATAATCAAGTTTTAAGCAGACTCACATTTCCTCTGCCCCTTTTAACCTTTTTGTTTTCAACACTACCACAGTCTTATCACAACTTTTATTTAGGCTGAGGTCTAGGCTCTTGGGTTCTTCTGAATTCCATTAGTCTTGCTTATTTTACCTAAGGCTATGCTGAGCAAGTTACATTCATTCTGGTGGCTAATTTTTTCACATCCATTTAGAAAACGTCTGGAGTTACAGTTAATGAGATGATACAGTAGTTTTTTCTATACGAATGTTTTCACTAAGCATCGTAAAAAGCTTGAAAGTGAATAACTGTGTGGCATGTGCGTGCATGTTTAGTGGTGCTCAGGAAGATGCATCACTATTGTCTAGCAAGGAGCCTAGCTAAGTCTGAGAAGAGCACTGATAGAAAACACCTTAATAAACAGCGCACGCTTTAGTATAGGCAAGTGCATGCTTGTTCTATTTTACAAGGTTGTATCAATTTGGCTAGTGGTCATAACACTTTCTGTACCTCCTACAATACGGTTTCACACGTCATTATCACTATAAATCTCATTAAAGATACAGTACAGCTGCATTGGCCTTCGCTACGATGGGGAATATGTTCCTGCACAGTCTGTTCTTCCTAACCATCAGATATTTAAAAAACACAAGAATTGCTCTATGTTGTCTTGAGAATTCATGAACTTGCCCCAACACAATAGATGATAAATGGGAGAGGTATGTGCCAGCAGGAAATGACTTCTACTGTCAGTCGTCACGTTTTTTTTGTGTTTGATACACATGCACACGCGCCACATGAAATGCTGATTGGATCGCATCTGTTGTAGCTGCTTTTGTGTGCATGCTATGCCAATAAAAAGCAGTCTGATAGTAGTGATGAAGTAGTGATGTGCTATACGTTTTGCTATGATAATATCATATTTGCTGTTTTAGTGTATGAGCTGATATTGTGGCCTATGTCACTCACTTTGAGGAAAAAAAACAGCCAAAAACATGCCAAACCTCACATATTTACTGAAAGAACATGCAGCGCCACAAATCAAACCAGTGTTTTACTTAAAAGTGCAGTAAAAAATGAGTAAACAAACTGTGCCAGGACAAAAAACAGACATCAGCAGTTTTGCCATCTACGCCATTAGATTTCATTGCTAGAGGTGGCTTGGCTGTGAAAAGCTGGACGTTCCTCAAACGATGGTTAAAAAGACAGTAAAAGAGAGCAAACTAATCTACAGGCACAACAAATAGGACAAATTTCATGAGTTAGCTTTATTAAAGAGGATTAAACCAGAATGTACCAGCACAAAAACACACCCAGCAAACCTTTGAGGAATCGTTTTGCAAAAAAAAGTGACTTGTGAAAGAAAAGCAACAGATACCAAGGCATAAAAAACCTTTTGAATACTTCAGACCCGAGATGCAGAATACTGTCTAATTATCGTTATCTGGAAAGTCACGGAAAATTTTGAAATACAATTTTTGACAATATTGCTCACTCCTACTATGAAGAATACATTTGTGCTACCAGAAATCAAATTGTGCTCTACATTACTGGCTTATTATAACAATAGAACCTCTCACTTCCTGGTCAGATAATACAGCAGGATTACAAATTTATCTCATATGGGGCCCTTAAAAGAACACAAGGAGTCACAAGGAGATTAGTGTACACTTCCGAACAGAAATGTTTATCTTTGCACACTAAACATCTTGAGACGCCATCAAGGCACTAAAGGAGGAGAGAAAGCTTGTGACAGTGACTAAGAGGTCCTTGTGGTTGTGAAATGAATGGTTGTTTTATTACACTGTTTACATAGGCTGCTTGGGGGAAAAATATGGCCATTGTGTGGGTAATACGACCCGTATAATCTAATGAATGTTATCTATGGTGTCACAGAATACTTGTTTTAGGTTGATAAAGAGCCCCAGCAGGCACATCATCAAGACCTGTCTGTGTCATCGCTCCTCATGATCGTAGTGTTCTAACATGCTACTTGTTTGTCTTCCCTACGGGCTCAGGCCATTCCAGAAGATGCAATGACACAGAGAAGGCTTACTGCGTGAACAACGGTGAATGTTACTTCATCCATGGTATAAATCAGCTCTCCTGCAAGTAAGTTTCTTTTTCTTCCACTGTCCCACTGCTAATTTATGAAGGTTGACATGTTTGTTTATAGCTGACAATGGACCGCAGCGTTTCTCCATCTTTACAGCTTTCTTCTGTACTAATTTAGTTTATACATACTTATCCTGCTATGCATATGAACATATTTTCTTTATCTTTTATCCAACTTCTTGAATGGTACCTAATTAGTTTGACATCTATATCTAAAAATGTGTTAATCATACACTTTTAATCACATTTTTCCATGCTTCTGTTTGACCCTAAAGAAAACGATTTACAATTAAAGTAGCACTACACAGACATAAAAGTGGCTAATATACAAAAAGCTGTCGACATAATGCATTTCTAATTCTTATTAAAAAAAAAACCCAATAATTATGTCCTGTCCTGGTTGCTACATCTCGTTATTTATGAAAGAGTTTTTAAGGAGTGTATTATAACCAATACAGAAGGTCAGTCAGATGAAACAGAGGCTCAGCGAGTGAATGTGAACCAGTTTATATGCACTGCTCACAAAAAATTAGGGGACATTCCAAAATAAATATGAAGCGATTAAAAAAGAGGCATGTGATTTTATTTCATTAAACAAGATAATTAGAAATGCCAATTCAAAGTCAAAGAAAGATGATTGATTATGCAAATGAGATGCAAACTTAATTATAGTGATTAAGGAGCGAGTGACATATTCATGGGGGTCACTCAACACAACAGAAGCCAAACTGGATGAAAGTGCCACACATTGACTGTTCAGTAGGGTGTATGGTCACCCAAAACAGTGACAGCATCAAACATGCCCACAGCAACTACATAAAACCCACTCATTTTTGTGAGCAGTGTAGTTATGGGTTAGCAATAACATACAGGTAGTACATTCATGAACACCATATACACCTTGTTCCAAATAAGCAGCAGAATGTCATAAACACAAACATGAGTAACTTGCTCAAAGAAGCCTCTAGACACATCTGATCTGATGAGCTCAACTGGTAAGGCATTGAGCCTATAAATGAATAACAGATCATTTATCCTTGATGCTGATTGGCTTGTGTGACCAGATGGGCAGAATGGGCAAAATGTACTACACTACAGTGTAAGAAAACAATAATATTACACTGTCAGTAAAAAAATAGGGCAGCTAACATAGGAATTCTTAATATTTATCAAATAAAATATTGTAATTGCAATTTACTAAAGTGCGCTCTATAATTTTTAATATAAAATTAAGTATATATAGTATATAGCATATACTGTAAGTCCAAGTCTAACATATTCGTCACTCTTAAAATTTCCCCTCATTTTTGTGAGCAGTACATATACACGCATATATATATATATATATATATGCACAAATACATAAACGTTTATAAACATATTATCTACATGAGTGTGTGTATAAACATATTTTAGAATACAGTGTTGAATATTTCAAATAATTTGTTGCCTAGTTTATTGAAAGTAAAAAACAAAAAATGATTATTATCATGACCACAGCTTTTCATCTCTGCATTTCCCAGCACCTCTCCACAGGGTTTCCTATTTCAACCACTGCACTCATTTAGCACAGGACAGTGTAGCCAAGTATCACACAGTGCATCTCTCGCCCTGGGAATAAAAATTCATCATTTGGACTGCAGTTTCTGCTGCATGTGTACTTATGTGCATTATCGGATATCCATTGCAAAATTAAAGTATTGTAATTAGGACCACTGTAAAATGAGAACTACCTGCATCTTCACAAAACATGTGCAAACAGTAGACTTACAGAGTGGGGTTTGTGGCTGACATCGTCCCTTTATATACTAATGATGAAGATACAGCAAGCAGAACTAGGCATAGTGAAGATATTGTCATGTTTATCAAAGACACTTTCTACAGACAGCGAGACAAGTAATGCTTTTTAATTTGCAAAGTGAATAAAAGTATTTATTTAACAATATGTTACAGCACAATATGTACAGGACAGTTCTTCATTTTGAAATGAACAAATGTTGTGCTGTAGCAGACAAGATAGGTCATAATGAAAAATTATTAAGTTAATAAATTAGTTAACATATTAAAAAGTAATAATGCATTCTGCTGTGTACTTGTATGGCTGGGTAGTGCTACTGTAATGAATAAACTATTTTTTAAAACTTGGAACTAACCATTAACACAGTCACAATTGTGGAATTAAATATTTTAATAATTAATATCAAGTTTTTATTTAAAAAAATGTATTTATATAAATGAAATACAGAAAGTTAAGAAATTACAGTTAATCTACTATTTGAATACTTGAATAGATCATAATTTGTTTTTATTGGTAAGTAGCAGTGTAACAATGCACTGTGACACATCATCATCATGCAAAAATGTGACAAATGTGACACTGACAAATGTTTTCTCGTAATTATTTAAGATATGGTAAAGCTACAATAGAACATTTAGTTTACAATTTATACAATTTACAATTTACCTTTGTTTCTAGTTTCTTATTGTAATTGCAGGCTAACTTTGTGTTTAAAAAGTTGTAACGTGCAAGAAAACGTATTGTTTTACATTGTTTACACTTTATCCAATGTAACATCAATAATAACGAAATAATTTAATTGTGTCTCTCTTTATCAACTTTTGTAAATCAAATCGAATCGTAAGCAGAGGGTATTGTTACACCCCTATTGATAACACTAGCATTAACAGTACAGCAGGCATGTTTATTCCACTTCAAGAACTGGAAATGTGTCATATTTAATGGCTTCCATTTGGCACTTAAATGAAAGTGAAAATGCATACTACATTTTCTGTTGCTCCAAATTACTGTCAGTCTAGGGCATACAGTGCCTTTGTTCACAAAAAAATATCATACAAATGCCTGCAGTGATTGGATTTGTGCTTGGGCAATAAGATCACGTTTGCAATCAGTATTCCAGTTCCAAAAGTTTTCGATATTTTTGTCTACTTTGCCAAAATTCAGAGGATGATTAAGCAGTACTCTTATTAAAATCAACACTTGATCATAACCTTTCAACATAAAACCTCCGTTTACTCTTATTTAGTAAAGTTTGCTTCCCCATTGTTGGTTTATAGCATTGTTGATGTCCTGTTTTCGACCCGCTTTCAGGCTTGTTTGGTACCTAGCAGCTGGACTTACTGGTGATGTTTACGAGCAGGATCTCTTTCACTTTCTTTGATGTGTTTGGCAAAAAAATCTGGGCCTCTCGCAGGAAGAACATCAGGCCACTCTGAAATGGCATGACATGCTGGTTTAGAGCTGGTGCAAATATTTATAAGCGGTAGAGGCCTCAAATGAAGGCTGTTGATTACATTTCTGTTTCAGTGGGAAAAAACAGGTGGTTTCTGCACAAATGCTTTTGGGATTAGGTCTTGTTTTGGGTCCTGAATAACATTTTGACCTTTGTTATGAAAACAATCTACAGCCATGAAGTAGCCTTTCGAGAAGGCTAAACAAATCAAACCTGGGGTCTAGGCCGCATGCAGGAGTTTGAATAAATGTCAGTGCTTACATACAATATGTGTAGATGTTTACAGATATATACAGTAGATCCTGTGTATTGTATCCATAATATACACTCACTGATCACTTTATTACCCAACCAAAAATGTCCGACCACCAGCATCCTTTAGGCAGCATCCTTTAGGCACTGATAAGGACAGTGAGTAAACACAGTGTTCAAAACTCCAGCAGCACTGCTGTGTCTGATCCACTCATACCAGCACAACACACACCCTATCAGTGTCAGTACTGAGAATGAGCCACCATATATAAATATACTGCTCACATAAAATAGGAGCTACTTCAAAATGAATTATCCCATAATAATATTCCCTAATTTTTGTGCGCAGCGTAGTACCTGATCAGTGCTGGTCCTGACCATTGACGAACAGAATATGTATAGAAACAGATGAACTGCTGTTTGTAATTGTAGAACTACAACGTGCATCTATATGATAAGAGAAAATAATACAAAGGACAATGAATGTAGCAACAATTATGTGTACGAAGTAAAAACAACAGAGTGATCTGTGAGTGTATTTGTTCTTGCACAAATTTTTCCATGGTAACAAAGTCTTTAAGCTAAAGGCTGCATTTATCAGCTATAGACTACAAGCTGCTTCATGAATGCACCTGCTGATATTTTTGGTCCTGTTAGAATCTCTGTGTGCACATATACTGTGTTAGATGCTTTAATCCCACTCAGCGAGCAAGCACTGAGCACACGGCTGCAGTGGCCATTCAACAAACTGTGTACAAATTGAAGGGAGCAATAACTCAATTGCTGCAGCTAATTCACTCACGACAGAGTCTCGGATCCAAAAAAGTCAGATAATGCAGTCAAGGCCTGCAGGGAATTGTTGCCCCAAAGCCATCTCATTCGATATAGGCCAGGCTTCCGTGGATATTATTTACCAGCTGAACAAGTCCAGCAGACACCTTGCCTCATATTTATGCTCCGGCTCTTTCACTTGGAAATATAAAGTTTCACAGGCAGGTCGGCTGAGGAAAGCAGCGGGTAACAGATGATCCTTGATGCAATTATTTGCTTGCTGTGACGGTGGAGAGGTGTATTTCACCATGTGAAGTGTTGGGCCTGCCACACATGGACAGTCTTGTCACACTGTGCAGAGATAAGAACAGGACAGAAGCCAGCAAGGAAGGAGATTTATGGTCTTGTACACAGATCCGTTACATAGCCTGTCTCATCTAAAAGGAGCACTTTAAATATGTCTTTTGCAATAAATCGGTACCAGCCATACTGCTTGTCAGTTACCAGGCAAACAGGAGCAAGCTTATCCTATCAGCAAGCTCTACAATATGCCAAGTACATGCACACTACAGAGCTTATCAGTGAGATTCTGAAAGCCATGATGTCATTTTGAGCTCTGTAGTAGAACTTAATTAACAATGTAAAGCAAGAGTGTTTCAAAAATTAATGTGCCATTAGTTATGAGATTGTTAAACAATGGCATACATTCAAGTAGAAGCCATAAATCAGTCTGATTTTTAAACCAAAGTCCCAGTACCCACTGAAGTGAGACCCACCAATTAGCAGGGCCAGCCGTAGCACGTTTTGGACTCCAGGCAAGATTCACCCTGTCACATCCCCCTGAATGAAAGAATCAGGAAAGGAAATTTAGACACAAGACAGACTCCTCCTATTTTTTGGAGCAGGACGCCGGTCCAGTCTCAGTCTTTGGGAGTAATGCATGCCAGCTATTTGCTGTCTTTATCATCTCTCGCCCCCATGCATTAGCTAAATGAGCTCTGGTAAATATCTCACCACTCCCTTTACTAGAAAGAAGAATGGAAGTTTGGCTCCCAGCAATTATGTACACCCACATCTGATCTGGGAGGAAGAAAGGTGGCCTCTTACAGAGGTGCAAGATGGAAAAGAGTGGACAAGTAGAGACTGCCCAGCCAATATGAGAAGACAAAAAACATGGTACCAGTGTAACAGTAACAATTCTGCATTCTTAGAAAGACATACTGGAATGGAACACACCCTTTGAAGTTTCATGGTTCTTCAATCTGGATATACTACTGAAACCTTTTCAAATGTGTCTTTGGACAGAAAGAGGGGGGTTACTTGAAGCAGCCTACAGTTACAGGTTAGCATGTTACAAGTTTTCCATGTGTCGAGTCATAACATGGCCAGAACAGCCTAAGGTCTCTGGGTGCATTTAAAAGAATTTAATAATCCGGTAATAATAATAATAATAATAATAATAATAAATAAATTAATAATAATTTACCAGTAGTTAGTAATAATAAATTACCAGTAGTCCGATCAACAAATTTATTTGCACTTGTTAGTTATTAATTAAATAATAAAATTAATTTCCTTGAGCTTTTTAGAGTCTACACAAAAGTGTTTGTTATGCTATTCGCGAATGCTTCATATAATTCCAAGGTTGCCAGATCCTGTGAATGAAACAAGCCCAAAATAAGCCTCTCAGAATAAGTGTACCTGGCAACTATGTGTAATTCTTCTAGTGACTTCTAGGCTTTGCTTGAGTGCTTGCGCAGACTGAGAAAAATACTATGATAAATTGCTGAAGAATCAGGCTACTGTTCTAAAAGCCAGGTTCTCTTTATCAGATTCTCTGGCTCTCCTTAATCTGATCTGGGAAATTGAAGTACACTGGTACATGAACACTTGAATAATCAAATAACTGCTTGCTGAATGAAGTGTAGTAAACATGCTCACTTTTTGAATTTTAGCACCTTGTAAATTGACCCAACAGTTTGCACGTGGATTACATTTGCCCTTTATAAAATGTCCCAGATAAGGGAGCTAGCGACACAATGAGGATCTTTAACCTCAGGAGTCCCTCAGGAGAAGGTGAGTTAGACAAAGAGGCTCAGAAGATCTCTGGTCATTTCAAAGGTGGCTTTGGTCCTGCACATTGGAATTGGGCATTTGACATTGCTTACTGGGTTACAGTTTTAGGTTAAGTTCAATTTTGTACTGAGCAATCAATGGCAAAGCCATTTGTAAGAATCATGCTAAGATCCAAGGCCACCATACTGGATCATACTGACTCATTCCAAGCTGACTAAATGTGTTGTTATATGTACTACTTTTATTTAAGAACTAAATCTGTATTCGAACTCAGTTCCATTTCAGTGTCCTGAACAACAAACTGGTGCGAGTCAATAACAGGGAAATGTACTTTGTGTATGTTTTTTGTCATCTTATTTCCTGTCCTTCCTCTAGATGTCCAAGTGGATACTTCGGGCCACGATGCTTACAGCCGGAGCCCCTGCGGCTGCGCATGCCCAAACCTAGTGAAAGTATGTTGACTTCACGCAGAGGACTGGTGTCCCACAGTCACCATTGTTGTGTCCCTGAGCTTCTTAGTGTCCCAGTGGTGCTGACAGTGGGACACTTCTGTCTCTGCCATTCATAGTGCTGCTCTGGTTCTAATTTCATGTTTTCTCTGCTTTCTCTCCCTTTCCCTTTCCCTTTTACTCTTTTTTTCTGTTGCATTTTCTCTTCTTTTCCCTGTCTCCTCCCTCTTTTCTATATTTTTTCCTTCCATCAGGTGTCCAAATGACTTTACTGGCGATCGCTGTCAAACCTACGTTATGGCCAGTTTCTTCCGTATGTCCATCTCTTTTTCTGTCTGTCAGTGCTGCATGCTGTCGAATGAGCTCTTTGTTGCTCTCTAATGTTGGATGCTCTACTACTCGCTCTAACCAAGAGTCAGTTACATTATTAAACATCATCCAATGACTTATTAAAAACAGTAAAGTATTACTAGTTAACAACACAAATCAGGTGCATGGTTTATAGTATGGCTGCATGTGTTTTAGTAAAAGATAATCCTAAATTTTAATTATAGGCGATTACGAGATGCATCTTATTGTTGTGTTGTACTGGAGTTCTGGATACAAAAATAATAAGTAATAACAAGACTGAACCATTTCATCGTCTAAAAACAACACACACACATTTAAACCAATAACCAAACTCTAACCACAAACGTAACAAATCTACAATTAATCAAATAAAAAATAATGTAATAAACGTGTCACTGAAAAGTTGCTTAAAATGTTTTTTGTAACATGCATTCATTCTTACTAATGCATCTTGACATTAACAAAAGACTTTAATGGATAGCACAAAGTACTGTTTTGCAGACAGCAACCCAACAGGCAGAACCAAAACAGAATAACAATCACTGGACTGGTGGAAGGTATAAAATGTGCAGAACTGGAACCCACTGAACAAATGTATAATCACGATCTCTTGTCCCACCATCATCTCGTTCAGACTTGAACATTACACTATAATAGCTCTACTGGTTTCAGCAAATCTCAGCTTATGTTGTAATGGGATCTACGGTAAGCTGTTTACCAACGAGCACTAGCGCTGTTGATTTGAAATTAACAGGAGCAGACACCAAAAATGTCAATGTCATGTCAATGAAAAGTATGCACTCATTTTGTTTGTTTGTTTAATTTCTATTTTTCACTTTACTCCTTCAGATTAGGCACGAGTATTCATGAGGCTAGACAAATGAAATTTTTTGTGAGGAAATTATTTAACTACACATGCCACAGGTAGCTTTAATGTATAACATTGAGCCATTCTTACTTATTTATTAATATTTTTTAAATAAATTAATAAATAAAACACATTCATTTAAACATAAAACGGAAAACGGTATAATGGTTAATTTGTAGCAATTAAAACAGTTTTTTTTTTTTTAATAAAAGCTTGTCCCTGCATATGTATAAAATGTAAGTACAGGATTATGTGGTTTTATATATTATAAGACATAATAGTAGACTTAAACTATATAGCATTGCGCTTGTGTTTCTGTGCCTCAGGTGTTAAGTACATAATTAATGTGTAAATGCGCTTTTAAAATTTCACATAATACTACATTGTCAGCAACTCATTTGTTGTGACTTGTCACTTGTCTCATTAATCAGTGTTAGGGTTCCGTGGTCAGTTAGAAAGCTCTACATATAGAACGTTTTACAGGAAATAGGCAGTAAGGGCATTCACAAATTATTGAGATAGACCCAATAAATTCTCGATAAAGTGGTGGTGCACTCGAATCATAATCTTGTCTCACTTAAGGGCTCCTCAATAAATATTGAATTTGCATTTCTTTAAAAATATGGCATTGAATAGACCTGAAAGTATCTCACAATATCCAGTCTCTTAATCAAGATACATTACATAAAACAATCGAATAAAGTTTATTCAGCCAGATTGGTCTCACATACCCCTCCCCCTATACAGTTTCTATACCCACCTTCTAATTAGTTGATTAATTGCCACTCTTTCCCAGGTAAAACATTTTTGCCCTGCAATATCACATGTCTATCTACTTTGAAATTAGGCAGACTAAATTGAAGCAGAGGGAGGAATTGGAGAGGACAGACAGTTCTTTGCCCCAGAATGTGGAAACTAACGGATTGTATGATCGCTACAGAACCAGGCCCTCTCCCATCGGCATAGCTATTTCTGGCATTTTAAACATGTTTATCTGCAATAGCACAGCAGATAAAACATGCCAGGGTGGATGTAAACAAAACCTTTCATAAGGATTGTTAGCTTAAGCAGCTGTACCTGGCTAAAAGATTTAGTTGTCATTTATAGGATGATACTAAGCAGACACTCGGAGTGCCACAGAGCAAAAGGTATAATTTGACCTACAGCATATTAATATGCCATGTTGGGTCCTGACGTGGGTATTTACATCTGCAGAATGGATACCTTTATTCAGGTCACCTATCAAGTCTTGGCATGTTCGTGTTTGTTATTTCATACTCTATCAAAAGCTGTCTTTTTCTCTGCACAGTTTGGAGGAACAGAGTACAGTTTATTGTGCCTGGCATAATACCCACAGTTGGATACAATGTAGACATCTTAGCTTCTACTCACTTCATGGCATTTATAAACTAGAGTTCAAAAGTTCACAAAACATGTTCTGAGCAAAAATGAAATAAAAGGTGTTTAAACACCACTGTTTTTTTTAATGCAATAACAAAGATTTAGGTAGTTGCAAATACCAGCAAGGAGAGAAGGTAGAAGGGAATACAGTAATGCACTGTTTAACATCCATTTATATATAATATATAGATAAAACATACCAATTTCAAAACTAGCTGCAATTTAATACAGTCACATTAATGTAAAGCAAGCTTAGATCAAAAGATGTCAAATTTACATTTATGAAATTTAGCAGACACCCTTATCCAGAGCAACTTACAACTCATACAGTCTTACAATTCAAGCAATGGTGGGTTAAGGGCCTACCTTCAGGATCCAACTGTGGCAGCTTGGCAAAGGTGGGATTTGAACCCTGGACCATTAGGTTCAGAGTCCAGTACCTTAACCGCTAGGCTACCACAGTCCAGTGTTAGCAGAGATAACTAAATCACATAGGAGAACCAGGCATGCAGAAGATTTCAAAATGCTTTGTATAGAAGAGCATTTAAAAGGAGACAGAAATTGCTGGAATAAAATATTGGAAGAATTTGTACTTCTTGCATAAAGGTTGATTCATTGGGCTTCACTCAAACATAAACCACAACGGCATTTCTAATGGTACAGAACATCAATTGAAATTAAAGTTTAGGTCTGATCATGTTTAAAAACATTTAGAAGAATGTAGAAATAGCAGTCCAGTATTTTATGAGATTTGAGAGGTGGCTGGATAAACAGTAGACCAGTTGTGTACCACTGGTAGTGATGCACGAATAAAAATAAAAAAAATCTCTTATTTTAAAGCAGTTGGGCAAAATGTGTATTGCATTCATTGGATTTCTAAAATAGCTTATAATCGCAGCACAGGGCACAAAACAGAAACTGACATTCCATTGCAGAACACATGCATGCATACAAACGCAAAACTCACACTGGGACACTTAAGGATTCCAACTGACCAAACGCATATCTGTGGGATGAGGGAGGAATACACACAGGCACAAGGAGAACATAAGACTCAAACCCAGGTCTCTGGAGCCGACAGCGCTCCAACCATTGCACTCCATGCTTCCCAAAGTCACATGTATGAAAACTGAATAACAGAGAGCGTGAGGACAGCCAAAACGCATTCATAGAAAGGCATTTGCATGAATGCTCTCTGAAGTGCATTCAAGCCCTGAAGCATCTCTGTGCTCACTTGGGAGAACGCTTTCTTTTAAAACGTGTGCTATCTCTTAAACATACTAGTAAAACAGCAAACAGGCACTTTGAGTGTGTCTGGTTTAATCCTTTGTTAGCCAAGTTATCTGTTTTCGCCTCAGTTGTTCTTCCTAATTTCTGTCACCCCCTGTCATTAGCGTAGCAGTTTTAGGAGGGGTTATGTGTTTACTAACCATTTCGATATAATGTATACTGTACACTATATGTATATAGTATATGCACACTATATATATATATATATATATATATATAATGTATACACAGAATTAACCCAGATCTGACATCTGGGGAACACCTGTAGTAAGGTGATGAAACCGGGCCTCTTGAACATGACTGAACCTGCAGAATTTAAGAAACCTTGTCATATCCCCTAGTCAAATGCCCTAGTTAGCTCTAGAAGCATGTGAACAGGGTTTAATAGTATTTTTAATAAAAAATTATGCAATTATAGACAAACTGCTAACTAAAGAGTGTCTCATAAATGCTTTGAAAATATTTTCATCTTCAAAACGAGCAGTGCATAATATTTTTGGGAACCACTGACGTAATGCATGTTTTTTAAATGTAATAGGAAATCTATGTACTTGATTGAAAACCCACACGGAAATGAGGAGAACATGTTCAGACTGGGAATCGAAGCAGGATGGGACAGCATTATTCGCTTAAGTCACTGTGCCACCCCAAGACATTTATATTACATTATTTTATTATTGGATCACAACAGAACCCTAACAGAACATAATCATCTGTTCTAATTTATTTTCCTTGGCACAGAAAGCACTGTATCGACATACATTCTGTCTGCCACACTTTCTTGGCTACAACAGCCATGGAGTCACCAATCATACTAAGTGAAGGCATTCCTCTTACCCCAGACCAAAGTCTCAAAAATCTTTTTTTTAGTCACAAGTGAGACACAGGCATTGACACTAATTGCTTGCCGGCAGGGCAGGCCAGAGCAAGGCTGGGTTGAAGGGTGTGTGAGAAATTCTGAGGAACACTTTAAAAGTTATTTAACTGGTAATTAAACTGGGAAGTAAATAACAAGAGACATGTTCAGTTTTAGAAGAAGTAGATTAACAGTGACTGTTGTGAGGTAGAGGTATAAATAATAAAAGAAAAGAAAATAGTAAAGAAAAAACTAATTTAAACGTGTTCACTAGTAAAACAAAAATTGACAGTTACTGTGATTTAATAAACACTTAACATTTTAAATAGCCAAATACTTGAGACAGTACTGGACATGCAAAACTCACCATTAAAGTTCAATCATATAATTACAAATTGTCGACATCTGAACCTAACTATTTCAAACATGGATTTGTCCTTTCATAATACTCTTTTCCACTGATCTTCATTTGAGTCTTTGTGAGCTTTAGGATATATTAGCTTTTTCACCCTGTTCTCTTGTGGAAAAGTGGTTACCTTATCAATACCTGATCAAGCTTCTTGAGACTGTAGAAGGGTCAACTTATCATGTTAATGAAGCTTATAAATGCTGCTATTGTTCAAGTGTAAGGGGAGATAATGTATGGTCATAATACCATTGCTAAAGACTGTACTGTACTGTATCATCACACAATGTAAATAAAAGTACACTTTAACAATGACTGAATCCATTAACAAATAAAATCTGGAGAGGCACCACTAATTCACGGTCTAATTTCTATAACTGGATTATAAGACATGTAGTGAGGCAATAACTGAAACACAGTCAGAATTCAGTACATTTTTTTAACTCATGTGCTGCCACTTCACATTTAAACAAAAGCTATTAGGTGAAAAGATACAAGACAAGCTCAGATTACGTCTTACTTAACTAGCTGTAACATTAACTACATTATGTTACAACGAAGTTGAGATAACATGAAATTGCAAAGACCTACCGCAGTGTTTACTTAAGGTGAAAAAGCAAAACAAAATCAAAGGCCAGAATTAAAAAATCTCCTAGTAGGAAGTGATTTGTCCAGTGATTTGTACTGTATAATATTCTGCTTATTGGTTGCGGCATGCCACCACACCACTACCTGCACTTAAACACACTGTAAATTGTAGCAAGTTAACCATTAACAGTTAACACGATTAACTCTAAAATGTTAGTGAGATTGTTTAAATTAACTTCTGTAATTGATTTTCAGAAGGTAAGGTTTGTTTACAAAAATATCTGGTTCTATTTTTCATTACTTATGATGAATTTCTGGATTCTACTTACAATGTAAAAATGTAATTAAGTTGACTGCAAATAACTATATATTGGCAAGTGAAAACACATGTTTCATATTTGTCACTACGAAAATACATTCTACATTTACCAGAACAACTTACAATTGATACAACATCACAATCCGAACAATTGTGGGTTAAGAATCTTGCTCAAGGGCCCAATGGTCGTAGCTGGCACAGGTGAGATTTAAACCCTGGAATTTTCTTGGAATATTGCAAGGCTAGGCAGGGATCACTATTGCAGCACTGTGGGTCATCCCCCGTCAATTTTGGCTACAAGGGCTTGATCCTTGAGTGACTGTAGTGGTGCCCAAAACACAGATCATTTTACTTATTAAAATAAATTCATATTTTTTAAAACAATATGATTGATCATATTAATAAGCCCACAATGAGAAATACTGTGCAAGATTTGAATGCCTTGTTTTCACTTGCTAAAGTCTATTTTTGGGCAGCTATAAACATGATATTAACACTTAACATAGATCACTCTAAAGTCACAAATTATCTAACTATAAATGTTAACTCTACAATAGCACATTTATCTTTAACATAGTTTTAAAAGACTTGCAAAACTAACCATACCTTATTTAAAAGTCTACAATAACACATTTATATTTAACATAGTATAAAAAAAAAGTTGTAAAACTAACCATACTCCATTTAAAAGTATAACCCATCACAACTATGCAACTGACAGCGAATATGAATGATTACCATAATTCCCTCTATAGCCCTACTTCCTACCTGTTAATCTAAAAACACATTGTAGCCTATAAGGCAGCATGTGGCATGCTTGCTTGCCCCGGCTTGCTATAATAGCTCGCTGTTGACATAAGACTCTGGCGCTTACGAGCACACTCGCCTGCAACATTGTTCTTCTCTTGCTGCCTGGCTCACCCTTCTAATTTCTTCTCACGCCACTCACACATGCTTGTGTGTGCCTCGGTATGTCGGGATATCTGTCTATTAAAATGTTCTCTTGTGTTTTTGTCCCTGCTTCCTGTCACCTTCCTGTCATGGCAGAGTCTCTTGGGACTGAGTTTATGGGTATGAACCGTTTCTTCCTCTTAATTCCTTATTTATGTCAATCTGTGTAGATGCCATTGCGTTTGCCATGCCTCTACCTTCTCTCTTCAGTGGCCTCTAAAGCAATTGTACACCTTGATTAACGGACTGAACTGACAGTCGGCATTTCCTGGGAAGAATATATGTGCTCTTTCTTGGTATCAGAATGGGAATCCGTATCAGCAGCATTTATTCAAATCAATCTAAAAAACAACTGCAAGAAAAAGTAACTATTTAAAGTTCCAGGCTCAAGAATTATCGTCAATGTTTATCGTCAGTATTAATGGATAAGGGTTACTGGTTAGGTAGCTATTAAGATACTGGATTGTGGTTTGTAACAGTTAAGCATTGTCTTAATTCCAATTCTTAATTCCAATTTAATAAGCATGTATTATAGCTGTTTGTGTATTTCAACTTCGCTTTCAGCATCAATGACTGTCCGCAACAGAAACATGGTTACATTGATACTAGTCAGTCACATTCACACCAGGCCAATTTAACCTAATCAATGCCTCTGGGATGTGAGAGGAATCTGGGCGATGCAGAGTAAACTCATGTGAAAACAGGGAGGAAATGCAAACTCTATACAGAGTCCAAGGTCAGGTTCGAACTAGGGATATCTGAAAGTAAGCTAATTGCCTGTGCTACCAGTCTGGCCCATAAGCATTTAATTAGGTATTGTTTGGTTTCATTCTCGTTCTAAGTTGCTCAACTATTTTGGCAATGTGCTAGACTAGAAGCATGATGACCTGATTGTAAAACCCAATGGTACCTCTCTGCCAGGTCTGGCATGACATGCAGGCTCGACTGGCCATGCTGTAGAGGGCAAGGCCGTTAAGTGTTTATCCCCAACATGAACCCATGTTGGCCCTGTGATCTGTGATCGGACTATAGGATAAAAAATTGCTCAAAGCATATCATGTGGTCTGTTTATTACGCCAACCAATGCAATTGCAGTTTTTAACACCAGAGGGCACAATCATACGTCGTGCTCTCATGGGCATTTCAAAACCCATGTATAATTCTTTTTGATTCAAATTTTTATAGAATAGCACTACACATTATTTTTTAATTGTTATTCTACAGGGATAAAAAAGGATTGTTTTCATTTGGTTATTTAATATATGGTGAAGCTACAAAAAAGCATTTTACTTACAATAAATGAAAGTTAAACCTCTATTTCTAGTAGTTTATTTTAATTGTAGAGGGCTAAAGGTATCCAAGAGACTCTAAGTGTTTTGCATTGTATACACTTCAGAAATTCCTATTGTGAACTTAGGATCATGAATTGAATTGAATCATTAGCATAGTATTGGTACAGCCCTATGCAATGGAGTTAAGAAATATTAGATTTTCAGGGTGCTTTAAGCACAAAATTGAAATATCTTCTTAAAGCAACAGCTGGGCAGGCACGTTTTGAACAAACTGTAGTTCTGTCATCTGCTTGGAAGTAACGAGTTTAAAGAGCTTGGATGTCCTCAGTCACTTACACCGGGGTTAACTAAGGGGTTATTTGCGTAAAACCTCTAAAACACACTTTCTGCATCTTAGTAAACATTACAAGTGGACAGCTTCAAATGAATTGGTTTATGTGACAGTGCTAAGAGCTCTATTAAGTTTCACCTGGCAAGTTTAGAGCCAAGCCATGATCACCTGCTTGTCTTCTTTGCTCACACACGTAAACTCATCTACAGCTCTTAAGCCTGAGTTTAATTATGCTATTAGTCATCATCTTTTTAAAAGCCTGATGTGTTTACCAAACAACAGATGAAATCCTACCAGCTGAACGATGCCTTCATCTTCCACTGTTTTGATGTGGGGGCTGGATGCTGGGTTCTGGCAGAACGTGAAGGACAGAGTGTACGTTAGTGTAATGAGAGCAGAACTCCTCCGATCTTGTTTACTCAGAACTTCATTATTATTGTTCTTAAAACATGGATAAGTGCTGCAAATTAAAGCCTGTTCCTCCCTCCTCATCCTCTTGCTTTGTCTATGACTCTCATACTGTAACTTTCTCCACACTCTGCCGTTACTCGTAGTCCACCAGAGTCTCCTGTTGTCTTCGTCCCTTCTATATTTATGTCTAAGCACCTTTTCACCACTTTCTCTCCACACTTTGAGATTCATGATGCTATGCTGTCCTTCAGTTGGAATTTAACACTTTCTGCTGTTTGTTTTTGCTATTCCAAATTCTTTTAATTCCATCTGAATATACTCGCGTGTCCGCTGTTGAAAATAACATTCAAGTATTTAATGCGGTTAGGTTGTTTGTTACACTTTGTCTTTTTTTGCCATGCTTTTGTTTTGGTTTTTAGAAAGCTACAGTTTAACTTGTAAATGACTTGTTGAATGCAGGTGCAACACAGTTTACAAAAGATAGAACATACACACTCAGATGTATGTACTCAGCCACTAAACATTTTAGAAGTAATGTATCCACCGTCCAATTCTGTTATATCACACAGTTGTTCATTATATCACCATCTGTGATATCGGTCAGATAAAATTAATGCAATGGACGTATTTCCAAGGGAGAAGCGAAAGACTAAAAACTAGTATGTGGTCCATTCTGAAGTGATCATGATTACACCGTGCTCTCTGGAATACAACCTTCATAGTGAGATTATCCAAACAGGAAATATACCAGAAAATATTAATTGTTAATCTGGCAGGTTCTGTCAATAAGGTAAGCCAATAAGTGGACCAATATGCACGCTAAAGCACACCACAATTAATACGTAATGTTTTCTCTCATATTTTTAATGTGGGATGAACTACAATACATTTTTTATAACTTTATCCCACATTTGCCAAGGTCAATAACCATATATAAGCTGATATGGCTGATATGGTTTAGAGTGGTAGTCATTGTAAATGGCATTTAATATAAGAGCTGCTTTGGATAATACAATGAATTAATACAGTGTTACGTGAAAGACTTTCAGTTAAAAACTATTTTTGTAAACCTGGCAACAAACTCTTTCGGCTGTTAGTTCCTGGTCACGATCTTTAGTGAAATAGCAGGTCTGTAAACATCTTTTGTACAATGTCCAATCACTCAAAGTGTACAGTTCAGCTCATCTACAGCTGTGTAAGCTGTGTGCAACTTCACAACTTTTTGCCTGCATTTGCCATATTAACTAGAAACTTTGAGAAAGAGAAAAGTTCAGCTCAATAGTGTTAATTAGCTTCCCGATCCCCTCCTGTTCAACTGTCTAAATTGGCAACATGTCCTGACAAATAATGTGATGTAATTGCATTCATTATGTCCATACATCTGTTAGACGTCTTGCTATATGGACAGTCAAACCCCTACAGACAAATAATTTTGTTCGGATTTTGATAGTAGTAGACTGGGAGAAATTTTTCTAGCGCCACATGGTATATAAAGTCTTACCAGTCTTACCCCTAATCATCACAGTGGATTTCTTAAAAAATGCCCATTAGTTCACATTTAATTTAGCTACATTGATTATGAAGGACTTTGTTGGCTTCAGAATTTAAAATTTTCACTTCAGTATGGACCATACCCATGATTTTGTATTATCGTTTTTTCTTTACTTTGTTTCTAGATATTGATTTGAACACCTTCATAGAACTATTGATTTGAAATTTCTTAAATTGACACTTTCTTTTTAAATGAATATACACTGCTCACAAAAATTAGGGGATAATTCAAAATGAATATGACAAGAATCCCACAAGATCTGATCCTGTCCATGCCCCATCACTGTCAGTGTGTTTTAGCAGTCTTGGGTGACGATACACCCTACTGAACAGTCAATGTGTGACACTTTCCTACAGTTTGAAATGCTTCATTTCACCCCTATGAATATGTCACTTGCTACTCAATCACCATAATTGACTTTTCATCTCATTTGCATAATCGAACAACTTTCTTTGATTTTGCATTTGCTTTTCTGATGATCTTGTTTAATTAAATAAAATCAAATGCTTCTTTTGTTAAAATCTTCATATACATTTTGAAATATCCCCTTTTTTTTACATTTTGGTGAGCAGTGTAGTACTGATAAATCTTAGTATTGAAAACCTAACTGTAACTGATTACATATGTTACAGTATCTACAGTATAGTACTTCTACTTATCATCTGTATTTCTGCTGGTATATTTCTATGGAACATGACTGTGTTGTGTATTACCCTGAAATGTAATGCCCTCCAGTGGACAAAAATGTCTACAAAATCAAAAGTAGCTAGCTCAGGCCTGCAGAGATTCCCTTTATTGCAGACTGAGCCATCCCTGTTTATATAGCACTGTAAATCATTTAAGCATCTTCCACCGCTTAGCTGATACAATAGCAAGAAAAGCAGAAGGCCTAGGCTTGTTTCATATATAACCACCAGCCTCTGCAGCAGACTTCATCTGCATCATTCTTTACATGTGCCAGAATATGGGGAATACACACTTGGGCCGAGGTCAGAAGTGGTTGTTGCTTAGCCTTATTCTTCTCATAACAGCATTTTAAAATGTGTAAAAGTCATGTGAGAAAGGAAAGGTTGATCTTTTGGGCTACATCTGATCTAGCTCTGATGACTGTTATGTTTGTGTATTGCTGGTGTGCAGAGGCAGAGGAGCTCTATCAGAAGAGAGTTCTGACAATCACGTGCATCTGCGTGGCTCTGCTTGTAGTGGGCATCGTGTGTGTGGTGGCCTACTGCAAAACCAAGTGAGTACAAATACACTTTACTATTCATCTAAACATAAGAACATAACCTTCATATAGCCCTTTCCTACCAACAAGCCATTGTTGGTAACAGTAAATATACTTAAAGTTGTTTCCACCAATACATTTTCTATACTACGCATGCATACATGCAGCATGTGCACTTTTTAACATAAAGCAAATCTCTAGTACTTTTGGTATTGCACTTGTAAGCACTTGCAAGTTGTTTAGGAAAAAAAGCAAAAAAAAATTTTTAATGAGCTTAATCAGAGACCTGTAAGGCCTAAAAAAATTAAGGGCTATAGACATTTTTTGTCTACTTGTGACTCTTGAAATTGAACTCTCCTTGTAATACTGCCTTGGAGAATACATGATGCAGAGGGGTTTAAAATTGTTATAATTAATAATGCAATCAAGATTTAGTAGTTTTACTAGGAAAAGTTGACTAGGAATTAGAAATACATTCATTTAAAGCATGTGGAATAAACAGATGATTACAGATGAAAAAGTTGGTGTTCATTTACAAACTAATATAACATTTTATTTTACTCTGGTCTAATAGTGGAATATAAATAAATTTTTAGTCAAACAATTACTTTTGTATAACTGAATTTGGAACCACAGGGCAGGTTCGCTGGTTCTCTAACTAAGCTCTTGCAGCATACTGTTTAATAACATTGTATGTGTAGTTAGTATTATTGTGTGTTCTGTCAATGTGACTCTGGGTCAGTGTCTAAAAAGTGACGCTGCCTTACTATAGCCTCCCCCCTAGGAAACAGAGGAAGAAGATGCACAATCATGTGAGGCAAAACATGTGTCTGGATCACCCTAATCGCAACCTGGCCAACGGGCCCAACCATCCAGGTCCAGGCCCTGAGGAGATCCCCATGGTCGATGTAAGTTTCTTTCACAAACCACTCAGTTCCGATGATTCTAAAAGATATGTGATTCATGAGACTGATATAGTGTCTCCCTGTCTGTTATAGTATATTTCAAAGAACGTGCCAGCCACGGAAAGAGTGATGAGAAGTGGAGCAGAGCCGTCGTATGCTGGCAGCCGTCATTCATCCAAATCCCACAACTCTTCGACCCGAGCCCACTCCGCTACACAAAGGTTAGACCGATAAACTGATGACTTTGCATAATGCATAATGTGTTCCTAAAACCGTTGTTGCGAATGAGAAGATGTCTGAGTGTTTCTCATTACTTTGTATTTGAGGTGTTGAATATTTTACACTTTTTCAACATAATTCAAGGTGAAAGTGAGGAGAAAATCTTTGTTGCCACTACATACTGTTGTGTATGTGTACGTAAATACTGTGCACAGCAGTATGGACATATTTGAAAAGGAATGATTTTTCTTCATTTCAGTCCTCTATACATACTTGAACCAGAGAAATATCTTAGTATGGGTGTAGGATAAAGGATTTTTTACTCTGTGCCAATATATACTGCTTACAAACATTAGGGCTTATTTCAAAATAAAATATCCCCTAATGTTTGCGAGCAGTGTAAAAAGCATTTGTTAAACATCTTTATTTACTGGCAGCTCTACCTTATTTTCCACCCAAAGGCAACAGTCTGGTTGTTTTCCAAACTGAATAATACAAGACCAGATTGTACAGAGAAGCAATAAAGGCAAGCAATGTGGAAAAAGTTCTGATGACACCGTAGTATTGTAACAAGTAAACAAATGCTCATGAAAAACTCTTCACTGACGTCTTTTACTCTCCTACAACAACACAGGTGCTCCCAATTTAAAACAGAACCTACTATAGTATAAAGATTGGCATACACCCTCTGACAATTTTGTAGATTTACTATCTTTGATGTAATTTATGTGACATCAAATATACCGTGAAAAATTGTGCTTACCCAATTTCTCCAAGCTGCATAATTCTGGTATATCTGAATACTTTATTAGGTACACCTTCTTGCTTCTACACTCATTGTCCATTTTTCAAATTAGACTTACCATATAGAAACACTCTGTAGTTCTACAATTACAGACTGTAGTTCATTTGTTTCTCTTCAAACTTTGTTAACCCCCTTTGCTCTGGTCAGGACCAGCAGGTACTATTTGGTAAATCATTCTCAGCATGCAGTGACACTGATTGAGTGGTGTTGGTGTGTTTTTTGCTGGTACATTAAATCGGATATAGCAGTGCTGTTAGATTTTTTAAAAACTTTGCCCCACCACAGCAGCTCATCTGTTCTTGCACAGTTTGTGATAGTCATCCTTTAATTCTTCATTAGTGATAAAGTAGGATGCTGCCGACAGGATGTGGTGGCTGGACATGTTAGTAGGTGGACTATTTTAGTAGTAGTTTTCCAGCAGTGACACTTAGGTGTATAAAAACCCAAGCAACACTGCTGTGTCTAAACAAATCTTACAAGCGCAACACACAAGCAAACACACCACCACCACCACATCAGTGTTACTTAACACTGATG